>JANQBM010000005.1:3396696-3409715 GCA_025594535.1 Erythroxylum domingense
GTAAACATGACTTGTCTAAATAACTTAAAATAAAGGTTCTATAAAAACCAGAACAAAGAGATTATTATTATTATTATATGTTCTATATTTTTTATAGTTATAAATTTAATTTTTGTAGAATTAAATATCTAAAATCTAAATTCTTATAAAAATATTTAACGATATTTTTAAAGTCATGTCCTTATAAGTCATTTTACACATAAACAGCTAATACTAAACAGCTAATTTTACCAAACATCTATAACAAACAGCTAATACAATCCGCTGGTCAAATCAGCTATCAGCTAACAGCTAATACAATCAGCTGATTGTCAAACAGGGCCTTAGTCTTCAACAAGTGAAAGATAATCTTTATTACTCTTTTTTTGGTGTATCCCAAATTTGGATCATAATTAGAATAGACTTTTGACCTAACGATGGTTTCAATTTTTCATAAGAGCATGAAGAGAAAAAAAAGGAGATGGTGATGTGAAATGCGTGCTAAGGAAATTGACGTTAGAATATGGGTCAGCTAAAAAAAAGAAGTGATAAGATGATGAAATTAATGGAATTTGATGGGCAAGTTAGTCTCCACCACATCAATTTAGGGTAGGCCTTAGCCTCTCAATCTTATCCTACACCAATGTACTTAGACTCTTCAATTTTCTTTCAAATGGACCCCATCAACTCTCATAAAGTTTAGTAGATTGGATAAAAAAGGGGATTGGTACAATGTTTGATTAGGTCAAAACCAATCTTTAGGCTACAAGTGTGACCATATTTTCTGTGGTGTCTTAACATCTAGCTACTACTTTGCTTCCTGATTAGCACACATATGTCATTATATGCATCCTATTTAGACACACCCGTGAATCTAAGCATGTTTGCAAAATTTGAAACCAATGAACTTAGCATTTAATAGTGCTTGTTCTTCAGGCAAATGAGATACAAGATCTATTTTGGAGAGAGTGTGTCTTATCATCAATACTATTGGATGAAATAATATTTGAAAAATATATAAATACCCTCCAACCCTAATATTTAATAAGATTTAATACTTTTACCTCTTTATTATTATACTGTATTTAATGGGACTAGGTAGTAGTATTCCTCAAAAAGTCAAATTGCTCCATTATGAAATTGGTTCTGGTGTGGGTTGGTGTTAGGTACAATTTCTGGACCAATGTTGTGTGGTGCCATTTGTTTAGGCACGGCACTGGTCTAAGTTGGGCCTCCATGCATTATTTTGAAAAGAGTACACATACCTACCTTGTACTTTCAACTTTGTCGATCATATGGTTCATTTTTTCTCATATGCTGACTGAACCCTGATATAAAAGTTAGAACGGTTAAGTTTAATGACCAAGGTCAGATTCAGATATTAAGGTACAATTGACTCGGATTTGGTGTTTATCTAGCATTATATTTGTACTTTTATGGCAATGATTAACCCTAAATTTTTCAAATTTTAAGTTTCATCTAAATCCTGCAGACCCATTATCAACGAGAAAGAATCAATCTTTGGAGCATTTGTGTACTCAAAGCCTCTGCAGAACAAAAGTTGAAGCTCTGATACAAGTTGTGTGATAAAATGCTAATGATTTCAAACATCAACCAACTGATTAAACCCTTTTTTTTTGCTTTTTTTCTTGGGGAAGAACACAAGAAAAAAAAGAAAGAAAAAACAGAATCTTTATGCAAATTGAGATCAAGAAAAGTTCTTATTTTTGGAGTGTTGGGAAGATGATTGTTGAAAGAATTCAACGGTGGAAAATGAATCACAACTGCCCATCTTCCCAGATATTGAATATAGCAGGGAACTCTTTCGGATTTAAGTGCACTGTTCATAGCACATCGCCGATACACACCATCCCTGCGTGATCTTCTATTTAATCTTTGAAACAAACATATAATTCAGTAAAAGAAAAAACACCCAGATCTTTAAAAAGCTGATTAAAGAAAATGGAGGACGAAACTGGAACTGGTACTGCCGTTTACGTATAGAAGAGTCTGTTGTTGGCAGCTGCTCTTATATAATGTAGAGACTCTGCGACTGTTCCTAGGGTTAGGGTTAGGGTTTTAAATAGAGACAGACGCCAATCGACACAATTTAGATTTACTTGAGATGGGCTAAGCCCTAATTTGAATATTGGGTTGGGGCCTATGCTTTATGGAATTTGAGTTTTTATATATTTAAAAAGTGATTACTTATTTCATTAATACATAATATTAGCATATAACGGATGTGTTGATATTTGAAATAATTGAAGTTTAAAGATATATTCTATTTTAAATTCAAAACTTACTTAATTCTATAATTTAAAATTAAAATTTTAATTTATTACAAATACAATCAATAGTCAATTTTTACATAAATTGACATTTCTAGTTTAAATAATATATAGAATTTCAATAAAATACAATTTTAGAATTTTAGAATTTCATAATTATCCTCGACAATAACAAATGAATGATTGATTATTTTCTTTTTATTTATTTTTAATTAAAAGTATAACCCTTTAGTTATTATAAATTTTACGTTAACTAATATTTAATTGATATTTACATTTACAATTAGTATTGTAAAATTAGGGACCCCTTGGCATGGAATGAAATAAACATTTTCACATCATCAAGTCCAGTCGTTGAGAACAAATACTCACATGTATCACAAGCATACAGCAGCAGCAGCACCACCAACAACAATAATAACAATTATGTGCAACCCTTCTATTTGGTAATCAAGAATTTCAGAACACAAAATTATCATTCTTGTATTTATAAAATCCAATATGTTTGTACTTTTGACATGTAATTGGCAGCAAAGCGTGTTTAAGGGAAATCTTAATACAGAAAAATCATGACACGGAGGGAATCAAATAAAAAAGCTGACCCTGTGGCTGAAGAGAAAAAGAAACGAAGCAAAACCACTCTCTTATCTTGATGCTGTTATTTTCCAGCAAAACAGCTACCGCCAGTTCCCTGCCAAATGCAAGCTGAAACCAATAATAAGTATTTAGCAACTCCAATGTTGTAGCAAGCCTACAGACCCTGATCGGTCAGGTAGTCACCCAGCCTCTCAACAATCATATTGCACTGTCCGGGAGTCAACGGTTCTTCATATATACCAAAAACAAGAGCTTGACCGGTTTTCTTTACGGTGACGCCGCCGGCACCCTGATGAATGAATCAAAGGAGTAGCTTAAATTATGCATCACATATGAACTTCTGTCAATTCATGGTATCTGTCAATTCTAAGTTAAGTTTCAGTCTTCTAGCAATCAAGGTAAAGAAGTTCAGTATCGCTATCAAACGACAATAGTTCTCCTTGGTACATAGTATGGGCCTAAGGCGAAGGATGATTATCATAAAGCAAATCAGAAGATGATATTATTAGGTCCTAAGGGGGTCCAACAGAGGGAGTGAAGCTCACAATATATATTATTAAAACACCCAACTACAGGGGACACATCTCTATGAGACTTCATCAAAACAGACAGCCTGTCATCCAAGTGTTCTGCTTTTCTGTCGTCAAGGAATCAATGGAATAGAAAATCATAACTAAAAGTGATAAATAACTTTTAGTTGATTAAAAAAAAAAGTGATTTGCAATGATTTCCTGTTATTTGAATTGTAAAAGGGGATTTTACGTTGCCGACTTAATGACATCAAACCCAAAAATGTATAAGCAAGGATCTTAGATTGCGTTTCCCTTTAATGCTGAATCTGGCATATAGTAATGATTTCATATAAATCGATCTTAGATGATCCGCACGGTAAGAATATGTATCACAAACCTAGTACTGAAATTTCGACATGGACACGGAGCTTGTAGGAATAATCTGACAACTAGTTACCTTCTTTCCACGGATTACAGCTCCAGGCTCTCCCTGGATCACCATATACTTAGAGCCACCAAAGTGCAACCCAGCTGGGGCAAGAGATCCAGGTTCTTCAAAATCTTTCATGACGGCAGAAATCTCCTCCGGCTTAAACTGTAAATGAACCACACAGGAATCTTATAGCCAGTAACAAGGAAACCGAAACCAAAATCACGTAACGCTCTTCATTCCTTGTTAGCTTCCACTCTCCAACCCCATAATGTAGGCTTGAATCAACGTAAGACTCCATATTGTACTCTGGTATATGATATTTGCATGTAACTTTCAAAGAAGCAAAAGAATACGACAACAGGCATGGTGTACAAGCCTAAGCAATAGTTCCAACATTCAACAAGAACTATACTATGAACATAATGTAAACATGAAATTGCAGCTAGAGAGCTTCCAAATTTGGGAATTTGATCAGGATTTTATAGCTAAAATTGGAGCTTTCCCAGAAACACATATCTACTGTGTTCTGTGTACTCAAACTATAAGTTTTCAATTTGAAGCCAGCTCATCATTATACCACGAAAATGAATTGTAACACAGAAAACAATCTACAAGGAATCAACCAAACAAGTCCATGTAAAGTAAGCAAAATGGGAATGGTTGATTTTCCGGTACTTACGGGGACAAAAAAAAAAGAAGAAAAATACCCAATAATCAGATCCAAAAAAAGTTTGAATCTTTATCACCAATTCCAAAAATATTATTAAAAACAAACAGATCCAGAGAGAATAGAATGGGGCAGACCGGAGGGAAATTCGAGCTTTGGGCCCAGACGCTGCCATCGTGGCCTAGAATGGCGGCTGCCCTGAGACGGTGACCGTCGATGTCACACATGAGGTGGTCATCAACATAAGTTTGCCACGACATCGTCGTAAGGGAGATCAAATGTTGTCAGTGTAAACTTTCGATCTTTGTTAATATACTTTGAGATCTTTTAGTTAAAAGAAGAACTTTATTTATAATGTGTATGCAGTGTCAGGTGGGCCCAGTGGACGGTGAGATCGATGATGGTGATGGTCTCTGAGATTTGATCGGATCTGGACCCTTCATTTCGTTTTTTTGAGAATTTTTTTATTTAAATTGCTTTTGAGAATTTCATTCCGGTTGTCATGATCAAATGAGTGCCGTTCACGTTCACTTATGTTTTGTTGGGTTGCGTTTCGGTGTATGCGAGTTTAATGAACCTTTTTTTTTTTTTTTGGGGTGAATTCGCTGAACCTAATTTTAATATGTTTAAGCTCATCTGTAAAAAAAAAAAGCGCATGATTAAGTTAATCATTAAAAATTTCATTATTAAAAAATTCGATTAGTTTGACTGATTCAACGATAAAAATCTTAAATTATCTAACTTTTTTGTTAAATTTTTAACCTTTCAATTCAATTTTCTATAATAACTCTTTTTGTTAAAAACTGATTAATCAATTAATTAATTAATTAATTAATTTTTATAAATTAATAACTTCTTATAAAACAAAATAAATCAATTAATATCCATTTAACAATCTTTTTTAATTAAATTTTAAATTTTTAAATTGATAAGAGTAATTTTTTTCAATCATATTTCAAATTCTGTAATTTTATTTAAACTTTAGCCAGTTTTATGACAATTTAATACAGTTGAACTTTTTAAACTTTAAACATTTTATTTTATCGGTTTAACTTCTGATCTGATTTTTAAAACATTAAAAAAATTGTTTATGTTTGATATAAATTACTCTCACATTTATTCAAAAATTGAAATTAAATTAAAATGTAATTTCATTTAATATATAATATATTTAATATATAAATAAAATTTAATTGAATTTGTAAATGAACAGTTAACTAATATAAATAAATCAACTTTATAATTCTATATTACTAATCTTAAACTTAAATAATTACTATTCAATATTTGTAGTTAAAATAAGATAACAATTTTATTAGAATATTTTTCTTAATACAATTTATTAGATCAAATTGAGGTTTATTAATTAATTAAATCCAAGCTCATCTAATTCAATCATTGTATGGTTTGGTATTGGTAGATTAACACTCCTAAGTTAGAAGATGAAGTAACTTTTCATTGTACCAAAAATCATCATTTCATACTTTCTAATCTCTCAAATTATGAACGGATTACACTTTAAAAAGTTAATAATCAGTTAAACACAAGTAAAGCAAGCAATCAACTGATGTAGTACATTGGATCAGGCAGCTTGAAAGTACGATTGCCAGTGTTAGTCCCAAGGAGATCACTCCACTGATCCCCTATATTCCCTATGATCCTGTATCCCTCCTCCTCAAGCTTTCCCCTCTCGCTTGACTTATAAAACGCTGACGTTTTCCCTGAATAAGACGAGCCCCTGAAGCATCATTTAAAAGATGGGATCAAAATATGGGTAAAGAGGATGTGTCAAATTATATTATTTATTCGAACTATGTTAATATATTTCTAATCTATTCATATTAAAATCCACTGGACTAGAACTTAAACCTATAAGATAAGAAATTTAAAATTTAATTAATTGTTATAAAATTAATTAAAATGTGAATAAAATTAAAAGATTTAAAATATATTATAAAGACACTGTTCTTTACATCGAAAAATTTGGAGTTTAATTTAAAAATATTATTAAATAAAAATTATTTGGTTTATTTTAATTACAAAAATTAATTATTTTACTAAAACTGATTAATTAATACACTTATCATTTTTTAATAATAAGAGTTATTAAAAAAATAGAGTTGGAAAATAAAAAATCAAATAAAAAATTTAGCCGGTATAAGATTTTTATGATTAAACAATTGAATGATTTTTTAATAATTGCTCAAAAGTGTAACAATAATGGAATAAAAGTGTTTTTATTACAAATTGTTTTTAAATAATCTCAAACAACAAAAATAATTAAATTTGTTAAAATTTATTATTTAACATATTATTAATTTATTCTATAATATTTAAAATTATCAATAATCTTTTTACATTATTAATTTTATAATACTTGTTTTTCTGTAATCAAATTTTTGTTAAAATTTAAGTAAGCAAAATTTAAAATTATGTCATTTTTATTATTTTTCTCTTTTTAAGTAAGTCGATCATTTGATAAGGGTTTACTTACTTTAGAATAAGCTTGTCCCAGGTGTAGTAGCCGACATGCTTGAGATTGGCTGCTGTGGCACTTCTTTGGTCTTCAGTTCTTCCGGTTAAGAAGGCAACCTTAACCCCAAGAGACAGGAGTTTGCAGTAAAGCTTAAGAGATGCCGGCAATGCAGGTGCTTGACCTCTGAGAACCCACTGGTTAAACGACGTCGGATTGTAGGGCTCCGACCTGATCATTGATTTACAGTCACACGTTGATTGAAGAAACAAATCATATGATTGAATATTCAAATATGTTAAATGTAAATGTATGGTTCAAAATGGCTTCCAAGAATGATAATGATTTGGAAAGACAAAACAAGTTTGATTAAATTAATAGAATCAGATCGAGCTAAATTGACCGATTGATTTATTTTTATCTTTAAATTAGATATTGTGATTAACATTAAATTAAAAATTTTATTCGAATTGTTAAAAGTTTATATTAAAAATCCTTATTAGTCTCAAATCAACATTTCTTTTCTAATTGGATTAACGATAATCCACAAGCAAATGACGACTAAATCAACATTGTTTAGCTAGTGATAACAAGCAATGACACATATATAAACTTAAATAATCATTTCAAAGTTGTCACCAGAATAACATATAAGTTGTAACTTGTGACGTACGTACCCAAATCCATGAACGGCAAAGTAAGGTAAGTTTGATAAAGTCGTCTCATCCACGTCGAAGACCCACATATCTTTGCCGTCTCCGGCCAGCTTGAGGCTTTCAATGTATGAAATTGCCTCAGCGGTGACAGCCATTGAGTCGTCCCGGTACTGTTGGCCTAACATGTAGTGTCCTACATAACCAGCACACTGTTTTGGAATTGTCATCCACTTAACAACGTTGTTAGTTTCTACACCTAGTCGCCAACTCAGGCAATTTATGCCCTGAACATGCTGGCCAGCCATACCTGACCGTGGCCGGAGAAGGTGAATCTGGTTAGGCGTACTCATGAAAGAAGCATGGGAAGTTTCTAAGATGATTGCTCCAAGAAACAGGAGTTGCAATAACGCCATGTTGATATTGTATTCTATTTCTTTGGAGGAAAGTATAAGTTGGGACTTGGGAGGGTTGAGTTTTCTTCAATGTCCAAAGTTTTGGCTCTTTAAATAGGATTTGTCAGGTTATATGACCTTAGATTTGCCCTCAAATTACCTGTTTGCTACTTTATTTGAGTCTGTTGCTTGGTTGAAATTTGTGAATTTACTGAATGGAATATCGGGAAACACAAAATCTACTTTAAAAAAATCAGAATTCTACGGCTGATCTGTTTGTGCTCGACCTCAGCAGGTGGACAAAAAGTTGGATATGTCAGTATGGCAGGCAAGAAATGTATGATTTTGTTCAGAAATTGGGCTTCAAGCTGCTTGTGCCATGATGCTCCAAAAGAAAAGAAGTCAATTCTGAGCACCACATTATTCTTTTAATTCCTAGAATGGTAATTTCAATACCCCAATGATTTTGCAGCACCCTCGAATTCCAAGTTTCACCTATATATACATATAAATGCATATGGTCCTCCTGGTGTTTTATTACAGGCTGAACATTGGTATGTGCACCCAGGAAACAGCTGTAAAAACATCCTCCTGATGTCTTATACTCTTATTACAGGACGGACATTGGTATCTGCCCTTGAAGAAACAGGTACACATGTAATTCACGTTCAGGATAGCTGTGTTGTGGGTTTGAACTGCCAATTCACTATTATTCTTAAGCATGCTATGGCCATTTTGTATAACCTTATTGCATTGAAAGTTGTCAACAAGTACACTTTTGCAAGATCCACTAAATCCTTCATGCAAGATTTTCCTGAAAAGAACCTCAGCCTGTAAATGGAGTCAAAAGTTGTGGATGCATAAAAAATCAAGTGCTCAAAACAGAATCTTATGTCAAAACTTTCGATAGTTGATAAGAAACCACCAGCCTCTGTCGTTTCATCGTAGATGATGACGAAAGGGAAACCATGAATTTACAGCCAAATCTTGTCAAAAGATTAAAAAAAAAAGGAAGTAAAAGGAACGATACGATTGATATGAGGTCACATCTACAGTTTTGTTTGGTAGAGATCATGAAATAATAAAACAAGCCTCTTAATAAGGACATAACTTAGTCCAAGTCCAAGAAAGGTGGTAGACTATCATGTGCTTAAATAGTATAAATTGATAGGCACTGGCCCGAAGTTACATTTAGATGCTTACCAGCCATTGTTATAAACGAAGATGACGAATACAATACAATCGCGATCATGCTATTTTAGTTTAAATCGACTCTTTTGAGTTTCAACTTGGGTTAAAATCAATCAAAATGCCAATCCTAGATGTGGATGATATATTTTAATAACAATTTTATAGTCTTCGTTCATGCAACTCTTATTATATATTACGTATGTTGAACTGTCATCTCTACTTTTGCCGGCATTTGCAATCTGCAGATGTTGTAAAATAACAACAACAACGTCTCACTTCTTGAACGCGTTTTTTTGAAGAGATTTAAAAGTATCCAGCTCAAAATCTGCAAATGTCATTCATGCCGAACACTGAGATTATTTTTATACAGGGTTTTAGTAGGACCAAATTCCATGATCAGTAAGGATTTGTTGCTGTAACGTATTCTGCCTGCAGATTGTAAATTTCTCAATACTACTTTTCTTTTATAAATAAACCAAGTTGTCATTTTATGATCCAACCTTAATTCTTGAATGTTATATGACTAGAATACTTTTTCTTTTACAAGATTGGTAGTGGTGGTAGTGGAGGGCAAAGGCCGACAGGCTTACATTTTGTTCGGGGTGCGGCATGGATTAGTGCTGATATAAAGCTAAAAGATATACAACTTTTTTATATTTTAAGAAATTTTTTAAAAAATTTTTGATCTATAAATTTTTTTAATTTTTTGAAAATTCATTTTTCAAAATTTCAATTAAAAATAAATGTAAAATAAGTATCAGATGTACACTAATTAATTGTTGCTAATATATTAACCTATCTTTATTTTAAACATAAATCAAATTAATTAAATTTGACTTATGTTAATAATTTAAGATAATTATAATAAAATATTACTTTGAGTTAAATTTAGTTAGTCCAATTCAAATTTGAGAGTTATTAGTTTATGTCTCATAATATTTATACTACGCATATTTTATTATTTTTAACCAAAATTTAAAAGAAAAGAATTTTATTGAAAATTGAAAACTAAAAAAAGGGGTTTTTTTCAATAATTTTAAAGATTATAAGATTGTTCTAAATTTTCATAAAATATATCATATTTGTACATAATTTTCTCACAAAAATTAAAAAAAATCTCTTTGATCGTAAACATATCTCATTTTAATTGAATTACATAAATTTATATTTATATTTATTTTCTTACCACATCTTCTGTTTGCACGTCAGTTTAGTATTGCTAACAACATATTTTTTGTTATCTCGATTTACTGCAATTTGATACGATTATGCATGCGTAATCTGCAATTACGTAATTATCTGCAACATTGATAGCAGCATAACCCGCGAGGCCGCAAAGCATGGAGCATGCTGGCTTTTATAATGGTCCAAGTTCCCCATATCTTCTGCCATGGCTAAGCTGCACGACCATTTTAGAACAATAAGCTAACCACAAGCAGTAAGGAGGTGACCAAACAAAGAAGCATCAACACTCGTTTGAACGACATTTTTCTTCCACCTAGTCAAGAGAAGCAAGTTCTTGACATAACAGACTTCAACCCGGAAGATCGCCCACAAATTTTGTGGTTACTACGTGTGTATGCGTGTGTAATAGAGGGAGAGTTCATTTATTTATGTGCACCCTATATTTTTTTCCTAAATTAAAGGTGAGGGAGAGGGGAAGTTAAATAGGCTTAGCAAAATTTGTCTAGCTTGATCCGATCAGAAGTCTATGTATTTAGTTCGAATTGATCAAATTCTAGGTCAACTTTAAATTCAGGCGGGGCTTAATTATAGTTTTTTAGTATAGTCAGGTCAAAACTCAAAAAATTTCAAATGAAATGATATTATTTTTAATTTTTAAAAATTAAAAATATATTAAATCATATGATTTCAAGCCTCCTAAACTCAATCAAGTTCGGTTCGAATCTATAGTTTAAGTCACGATCATACTTTGGTCCAAGTTTAAATCTAAATCTAAATTTGTGGGTTAGAGTCTGAATTCAAAATTTTGGATTGAGTTTGATGTTGGATGGACTGACCCATTGGTAAAACTGAAGACAAACGTGCTGAAGAGGAAAATGGAATCCCAAAAATGATGAAACTTCCTAATTTACATAGACAGTTTCATCCAAATGATAAAATGGAGTCAAACTTCTTGATTTGGATGAAGTTTAACTTTGCTACTTAGAATCGTTTATAAAAGAGACATCTTAACCTAAAAATATTTTGCAACAGTTGATGACATTCTCTTTATCAGACAAAACCCAAAAAGTACAATCTTATTAATTTGAAAACTGAACCAAATTATCAATAACAAAAAACTAACTCGCAAATGACATGACAATAAAAAACGTAGTGACAAGGAAGCATTAGAGATGACAATTTTAACCCGACTCGATTTGACTGAGTCATGCAGGTTGCGGGCGTTTTGTATGCTTTTTTATTTTAAAAAAATATATAGGCCGAGCTGGCTTGGCCCGCATATGACCCAGCGAGTCACCGGCAAATCATAGGCTGGACTGCTGGCCGGCTAACCCCAACCTGCGGCCTGCCATGATAGTGGCAGGGTTGGGCTGAGCTGAGGGCGACCCGACCCATTGCCACTAGGAAGCACAGGCTAAGAAAATGAGAATGCATAATATAAGTTTACCTGTAAGAGAGTTCAATTATAATTGGTATTAGCACTTATTTGGTTGAGTTTTTGGAGGGTAGAAAAGTACTTTTTTCTACTGCAAAAGTTATTTTTATAAAAAATAAGTGTTTGACCGTAAAATCCAAAAGTACTTTTTAAATAGAAATGACTTCTTTAGAAGCTAAAATACAGTTTTAAAAAAAATTCAAATTTGGAGTTTCTCAAAAAAATACTTTTTAAAATAGATTTGCCAGATTAATTAATGAGCTTATTTTTTAATACCTTTTAACATTATATTTTATACATAATTCCCACAATACTCACAAATATATCTTCACATTTATTTTGAGATTTATATAATATTATTTGACTTTTTTATATGTTTTAATATTTTTTTATATTAGTTTTATTTATGTTATAATTCATACGAAATATTTGGTTAGATATATTTTCATTTATGTTTCATATGGTTTAAAATTATATAATAATTAATATATTGTGTTTTGCATATTGTTTAATATATTTTAAATAATATTTATATGCATAAATAATTTTTTTTACAAAATAAAATATAGTTAAAATTAAAAGTGTTTTTTACTTTTATGTTACCAAATAGTCTATTGTATGAAGCTCTTTCAAAAAAACTTTTTTTAAATGACAGCCAAACAGTCAACTAACTTCTTAAAAAAAACTCTTCTAAAAAAAATTCTACTGACAAAAATTTTATTAACAAAAATTTCGTTGATATAAGCTCATCCAAACACACACTTAGTGTGTGCAACGAACCACCTAAGCTTGAGCTTAGGCTAAAAGTTAGTACCTTAGCTTATGTTTGGTCTAAAGTTTGATCGAGTTTGAAGTATAAAACTAAAGTTTGAGCTTTGTTTATTTTTTCCTTTTTTAATTTAAAAGAAGTTATTTTTTTTAAATTGTCGAGATTTGGGCTAGATCGAATCAAAAAGCAACATCTGAGCCCATCTCGAAGTCTAAATACCATTTTTAGTGAAATTTGAGTTAATCTAAAATATAATTGATAAATTTACAATAATAGACTCAATTAATAATTATTGGGGCATGTTAAACTTCAAGATAATTTAAAAAATCCTTTTACGCCGCTTAGAAATTGTAGACAATGACGCAATATTTACTGTTTTAGAGTCACACCACAAATAATTATCAATACGCTCGGCCCATTTTTAGTGAAATTTTCAGTG
>JANQBM010000005.1:3429247-3441435 GCA_025594535.1 Erythroxylum domingense
TTTTCACTCTTCCTAAGATTTGATTTAGAAAATTATACCTTATTTCTTTTATTTGATATGAACCCACCACCAAACTTTCGTGTCCCTCATTATTATTAGTATTACAAATAAATATCAAATAGTGACATCTCCGTACGGGGACCGGGGCCAACAAATTGCTTTCCAAAATAAGGATTGGAAGTACCAAACATTTCTTGTACATTTTGATTTTTTCCAGTGCTCACGAATTCTGGATCTGACTTAAAATAGATTCATGTGTCCTCATCAAAATAATCTGCGCCTACTTCACAGTCTATGCTTATAAAACCTAAGGATGTTGTTAAAGAAATAATATAGATATATCATTTTACTCGAGCAAATTTAATTCACTAAATAGAACGCCTATGGAGCCTTGGTTTACTATAGCTAACTAGATATAAAACCAAAACAAGTTGCAATTAAGCCCTGCAGGATATATGTAAAGCTTACCTGGATTTTCCATCTTGTTCATTTTGGCTATATTTGAGCTGCCAAATGTATGCGTAAACTCTATAGTTTCATCTTCAGAAAAAATTTGTTATGGAGTGATTTGGCCTTGTGCAATTTTGTGAGGTGATCCCAAATTTCTTTTGCCATCTTCTTTTCCTCTATGCTTGACAACACTCCATCTGCTAGTATTTGCAATAGCATTCCCTTCCATCTCATTCCACTTTTCATCTATGACTATAGCTGACCGTTCATTAATGGCTGCTAGACAATTATCTTTTCTTAAGATAGCCTTCATCTTCAACTTCCACAACGATAAATTACTCTCATTGAACTTTTCAATCTCAAATTTTGTTGCCATTACTTCTATCACGAATAGAATTTAGCGCCCATTATTTCACGCGAATAGTACTTGTATGTATAAACAATACCCATATGTTATACATATGTATGAATAGTACACTAGGTAAGTTTTTAGGAAAGAGAGGTGGGTCACAAACGGACACACTTAAGTACCAAGTCTTTCCTTAGCCAGAACTTTCCTAGATATGCAATTCTACACTACCACACCAAAACTCCACCGCACTAAATGAACCTTTCTCAAGAAAACCTTTTCTGTTGTGAAAGATCAGTCAAAACTGCGACCACAGAGCATACTCTAATTTTTCTAGAAAAACACATCTTGGCTCTGATACCAATTGTTGTGAAAAATTGACCAGATTAGAGGAGGTTCACAGTTAAATAGGACTGAAAGAATACTAATGAACACATAGATTTTACGTGAAAAACTCTAAATTAGGGTAAAAACTACGGGCAAGGGTAGAAGAATTTTACTACTGAGAAAATTGGAAAATTACAAGGAAAAAACTACTCTCACAAAAATACACAAAATATTTTTGTGTCTCTCTCTTGCTCTTTTCTCTCTCTCCTCCCACCTCTCTTAAGATTGGAATGCTTTGCTCTTTCATCTCCTGCCTATAAATAGGCAGGAGCATGAGGATATGGCCAAGCATGGTAGGCATCAAAATGCCTACCATGTTTAACCTTCACTCTCCACTTTGGTAGAATGGTGCCTACCATATTTGATAATTTTTTCATCAATTACAAAATCATGACAGACTTATCAACATTTTCTTAGTTATACAAAGAAGTAAAAAGATCTACGATTTATGATATAAGTGTGATAAGGCCCGTATCTATATTTCAGGAAAAAATTGTGAGATTCATAGTCAAGGTTATAACCGTGTTAGTTCATGTTTATAATAGTTAACCTTATATGAAAATAAATTTTTGCCAATTTTAAATTCAAGAAAGATTCTAATATTTGTTAGAATCAATGTTAAGTTATGTTGGAATTGGTAAAATGACAAGCTGTAAAGAACCGTAAATATTTAGTACAGTTCTATACTGATGAGGATAAAATCAGTTGCTCTTATCATACTAACATATTTACAAATAATTAAATATATTTAATTTATAAATTCGAAAAGACATAAATCATAATTATTTCTATAGCAAAGTTAATTTTATCACACTTGTCTTCATTTTTAATATTTATGTTACTATTTCTAACAAAAAGGGTATCTCATAAATAAATATATGTAAAGTTGTAAACATAGTGACTTACCGTCCGCTTGGTTTGTGGTTGGATTTGATAAGTTGAGTTCCCCGAGAATCTCAAAAGCGTTGAGGATTGGTGGGAGGGTAGAATCCTCGTTGATAGAAAAATTAACCACTCCTCGGTATTACAACTATATGTTTATTATCCCGAAAATTATTGATATACGACAGGATAAAAGTGAAATCAGATAAGCTCCACAGCGGAGACCTTACTTGTGAAAACTCAGACACTAGAGCATTTTTTAACATATGTTACTACCTAAGACTAGGAAGACTCAAATCTTGTTCATTCAGCAGTGTTGTTATGCTTTTATCTTCCCCTGAGGCCATCTCCAATGACAAAGATTCATTCAGCTCAGCGAGTACATAGCTCATGTCAGGCCTTTGTCTTGCATTTAGTGCAACGCAGGACAGTGCTATCTCCACAGCTTTCCAGGCAGAACTGAGATTGAATTCACCTTGTAACCTCGGATCAACTATGCTCTTAATATCGCCTCTTTCTATCAAGGAATAGGTCCACTGAATTAAGTGACAATGGTAGTCTCCTATTGGTACTATTACTGGTTGCCCAGTTATTAGCTCAAGAAGAACTACCCCGAAACTGTAAGTATCAGTTTTCTTGTTGAAAATTCCTGACTCACGGCACCTTTAGGGAGATCAAAATCACATGTTACAATCATTAAGGTTTTGTTTGATCAGGTGGTTTTTATGGAAGCAAACCATTTACACTTACGATGGATCAAGATACCCAAAAGTGCCAGCAGGTTGAGTAGTGACATGCGTGTCCTTGAGTGTTGTGAGTGCTCTAGACAGCCCAAAATCTGATATTTTGGCTTGCAGATCTCTAGTTAATAAGATGTTGGAAGACTTAAAATCTCTGTGAATTATAGGTGGCTTGCAACCATTGTGTAGATACTCCAGTCCTGCAACATTAATTGGAGAGGGTTAGCTACGCTTTCCACATTAATTATATAAAATCTCTGAAGAATTGAGCTTGACCATGTGCTGCATCTACTGCAACTTGAAGTCTCTCCTCCCAACTCATAGCATATGCTCTTGTTTCTACAAAACATAAAGAAGTATTCTTTTACTCTGGAGGGAAGTAAACTTGATGAATCGGTTTAATATAAATGGAAGGTTGACCAATGAGGAAAGATCGAAATTTACTTAGTTTATGGTTAATTACCAGACAAATGTTGTTGTAAGTTCCCATTTTCCATATATTCATACACAAGCGCCATAATTTCCTCCTCATTACAGTAACCAAGCAGAGGGACCAAGTTTCTATGATGAACAACTAATAAGAGTTCAACCTGCATGTTCAAGAATTGTCAACCTGTATGTTCTCCAATGAAAGCTTGATAAGAAAACTGTAAGTTATTTTATATCTAACCTCTGCTAAAAATTCTTTATATCCTTGCTTGGATGACGCAGACAACACCTTAACTGCAACTTGAGTGCCATCACTTAGGTTGCCAAGATAAACTTTTCCAAATCCTCCTTCTCCAATTACATCTCGGAAATTATTAGTAATGCTCATAATCTCAGAATATGTAAAGGAATGATTCTTTGATTCCACTAATGAACCCTTTCTGCCTTTGGCGACTGTAGAGAAAATGGGAAGATTTTTTATCCCATCTTGATAAGAGAGTAGAAACCGCAATGAAATGTAGTTTAATCAGAAAATCTGCAAACAAAAGAAAGAAATTTACCTCTGTTCTTTTTCATTATCCATATAATAATCATGATGCTTAGAACGAGAAACACCAGGATGGCAACGATGGACGCAACAATTGGAAGTATCAGATGTTTCTTCGTTTTCTCACAAGGAGCAGTCAAACATAGTTTTGGATTACCATCAAAGCTGGTATTTAATCAGAGTAGAATCAAAATAGCAATCCATCTTTTATGGCAACATCTAACGTTTGTACATTATATGAAGCTAAAGAAAATGTAGAAAATATCAAACCTTAATTGCAATACACCAGTCTTAGCTTTTTCAACAAGAATATGAGGAATTACACCAGAGAGCTTATTCCTATTTAAGTTTCTGCATCGAAAGAAAACAAAAAAAAAATCAATTAGACATCCAACGAAGAAACTTTTAATGGAAACATAGGATCTTGTTAACTTACAGTACATTCAAATTTGAAAGTTGTCCCAAAAATTCAGGCACTGTTCCAGTCAGTTCATTGAATGACAAATCCCTGCAATAAATGAGCTGATTAGTAGTCACAAGTCCTAAAATCTCATTTTGTGGATTACTATGATGAGTAGCTAGCACTTCTATAAAATAAAGGATACTGGTCTTTACAAGTTCTGCATTGCACTGAGATTTGAAAAGGCTGAAGCTATCTCTCCTCTCAGGCTACTTGAACTGAGGTTCCTGATCACGATTAAGTTGAGCTGAATAAGTAATTGACATATCTCTACTCCTCAGGCAAACATTCTCAAAACTAAACCATTCATGCTTGGTGCGTAAAATTTAAGAAATCTCTTCATCATAATGCTTAAAACATAATTTCATTTCTCTACAATCAAACACTACTTGTTCGAAAATGAACTCACAACGAGATTATTTTTGAAAGTTCGGCAATTTTGTCATTATTGCTGCAGCTCAAACCAGTCCATATGTACATTGAAGGTAGACATGGATCTCCTTGCCAGTCTATTTTATTAATCTTGTAGACTTGTTTTATTTCCATAATAGCATCAACTGCGACATTGTAGCACACGAAAACATAAGAAACTTCACAATTCTCTATCTTAATTTTCAAGCTATCAACTGTGACATCGTATCACATAAGAACATAAAAGCAGTTTAGAATCTCAAACTTCATTTTGTATGGTAGTAGCTATTTCTTGATAGTAGCATTTGCAGTTCTATAAAAAAGAAAAGGGTTTACATGTTTGGAATAAAGCTGAAATTAGAGGAAGAATAAGACAGAAGAACCAATTTGGCAGCAAATTGTTTTTTTTTTAATCAAAGACATGATTTTTTTTTATAAATTAGACATATATAAACAAGATAAAGTATATAATATCACACATCTGATCACTCTTTTGATGAGCAAGGAGGCAACTTCACTTATCATTCAACTTCTCTTTTTTGTGGTTTAACAATCCTCTTTAATTGCATACGAGTATTGACAAAAATTTCAAACCTCCTTCTTCATTTTAACAAATTTATCTTTTGGCAACTTTATCATAAGAAGCATACTTCATATTTTTTTTCACATTGCATTCATCTGGAATCTTAATTAAAGTAGCCTTCTAACTAGAGTTTTCTTATCAACTTTAAAATCAAGATTTATGGCTTTCCTCTACTTTTGAGATGGAGTAACATTTGAATTTTGTCGAGCCTTAAAATTTGCTACCAACTTCATCTCTACTAATTGATAGCCTCATTATCATTCAAAATTTTACTTTTAATAGCCTTTTTCTACATACTTCCAACATCTTTATTCTTGTTTCTAAGTATTTTTTTTCATTGATTACAAAATAATGACAGACTCGTCAACATTTTCTTAGTTATACAAATTAAGAAGTAAAAAGATTTACGATCTGTGATATGAGTGTGATAAGGCCCGTATCAATATTTCAGGAAAAAAAAAAAGTGAGATTCATGGTCAGGGTTATAACCGTATTAGTTCATGTTTATGATAGTTAAACTTATACGAAAATAAATTATTGTCAATTTTAAATTCAAGAAAGATGCTAATATTTGTTAGAATCAATGCTAAGTTATGTTGGAATTGGTAAAATGACAAGCTGTATAGAACTGTAAATATTTAGTACAGTTCTATAATGATGAGGATAAAAATGATCTGTTGCTCTTATCATACTAACATATTTACATATAATTAAATATATTTAATTTCTAAATTCGAATAGACATAAGTCATAATTATTTCTATAGCAAAGTTAATTTTATCACACTTATCTTCATTTTTAATATTTATGTTATTATTTCTAACACAAAGGGTATCTCATAAATAAATAAATAAAATGTAAAGTTGTAAATATAGTGACTTACCATCCGCTTGGTTTGTGGTTGGCTTTGTTAAGTTGAGTTCTCGGAGAATCTCAAAGGCGTTGAGGATTGGTGGGAGTGTAGAATCCTTTGTTTGGCTGATAGAAAAATTAACCACTCCTCGAGATTTGTTGGAACGAATGGTGAGGGGTTTTGAGTTCTCAAGTGTAAAAGCCCCATAATCGTCTCCGTTTATCGTAACACTGAACTTTCTACGTTGTCCTGGCAAAATCTTCTCAATTTCAGAAAAATACAAGTTGACATATAAATCATTCCAACTGTAAGAACTGGTGTAGCTATAACTCAACGAACTACGATTAATCCCTGGCACAGCTGCAGTTCTGAACACTTCTACTGGCACTTTATTGTTATCGTTGTTCTCTTGCATGCCAATATCCAACATGGACGAATTGACTAAAGCCCAATCAGTATCATTAATAGACCACCATGAGCGATCGTAGAGATCATCCTTGTACCTACAATAGAAAATATTCTACGGCTTAATGAATTCAACTATATAAACACTCTATATCATATCTGTGTATTGGTTGGATTACTTATAGGCGTTTTCCATAAAGCTAACAAAAATGTCACGTATACAAAGAATTCGCAATTTTGATTACGATACCTGATATTGTACTTGGAAACAAAGCCAACATCAAATCTCCAAAGAGTATCCAGCGTCGAAAAAGACTGACCTATGTAGCTAGAACTGTTTACTAGCCGTAGTTCCAGTGCTGAAATGAAAGGTATTCCGCCATCCCCGGTGTTTATCAGACACACATCAATGGTATCGCTTGAAGAGAAATGCAAAATCTCAAATATCCACCATGTAGTTGCATCCTTAAATCTAACTTTGGCCCAAAAGTTAACCCCAAGATACAGATCGAACGTTGGGGTTTGATTCTTGCCGTCGTAGTTTCCATAAAGGAAGTGAGCTCTGATTAAGTAGTTGTTATCTCTTCCCTGCTCAGGTTTCAGGGTGTAACAATTCCTTGTTCCTTCCTCAAAGCTTCTTAAGTTTAGTAATTGCTTTCCAAAATAAGGATTACTAGAACCATATTCTGGTTGTAAGTTTTTATTTTTTCCAGTGCTCACGAATTCTGAATCTGACTTAAAATAGATTCCTGTGGCCTCATCGATATAATCTGCGTCTACTCCACAGTCTATGCTTATAAAACCTGAGGATGTTGTTAAAGAAATAATGTAGATATATCATTTTACTCGAGCAAAATTAATTCACGAAATAGAACGCCTATGGAGCCTTGGTTCACTATAGCTAACTAGATATAAAATCCTGACAGGTTGCAATTAAGCCCTGCAGGATTTATGTAAAGCTTACCTGGCTTTTCCATGTTGTTCATTTTGGCCATATTTGAGCTGCCAAAATTAGCTGAGAGCAGAACAGAGTAGATCCATATTTCTGTAACCAAAACAAGTGTTTTCACACCGTTCATAACGCTAGCTGTTGCCTTTTCCAGATTTGTTGATTATGATGATAATGTTCAAACCTTATACTACTTAGAAAATATGAAGGTCAATCGTCTATACTTCGGGTCAAGTGGCCAACTTGCAAGCAACTTCTGAAAAGAGTGTAGGACCATGCATGGCAACAAAGTCTACACGTTATGTGAATGATTTTGAACGTTTCAAGCCTGTCCTCTTGTAGCTACCAGTCTCCTTCTATTGTTAAAATCCCAACATCCAATCTATTATAAAATTATTTGACTCAAATTTTAGAAAGAGTTATTGTAAAAAAATAACTCGTTCTATTATTTAAGAGAAAGACAAAAACGTAAACTCTTGCAAAATTTTCAAAGCCAAGAAAAGTAAATAGTAGTTGTTACAAGTCATAGATTCCTGAAACAAACTCTGTTACGTATCTAATAATCAATCGCATTATATTTCGTATTAGTAAGTAAAAGTATTTTTTTGAGTTTTTAATATATATATAAAATATTTTTATTTATAAAAAAATAAAAAAAAAATTAAAACAAGTAAAACTAAGGAGATCTACATCATCTCTTTTTTTTTTAATTATTTTTTATGACACTAATGTACTTCTTCTCACATTAGAATTTAAGGTCGAAATGTAGGCTAGTTATCATTGAGTATACTGGCAAACTAAAAAGGAAGTTAAGAACTTACACGGCTGAGGTATTTATGTTTACGATATGTATGGCTTATTGCGAGTTGGTGGTACTTTTTCTTGGTCCAAAATGTTAAGTACTGCGTCAAATTTGATTTCTAATCAGAAGAAGTTCTTTTAATTATTTATAACCAAATTTCAGTAAAGTTTAAGGCTGGTGATAATATAATTGTATAATTATTGACAATTAACTGCGAAAAGGAATGTACTTTTTAGTTATTTTCACTTACCCTTAGTCCTGCCTCAAAATTAACTAGTGTTTTTTTTTTTAGAATAAAGAGGATGACTTTATTAAACATCCAAACTCATAATACTCAAGGAGGGAAATCAGAAGTCCACTCCCTAGCATTCACTGTGGAACGAGATGCCTAAGCAACCCTATGGGCAAACCCGTTAGCTGAACGTAGAACATGATTAAAAGCAATTGTACTACTGCTTTGCAGACAAAATAACTTAATACACCTAATAATCTCACCAAAAATAGAGCATTCCTTGAATTGTAACATCTTGAAGAGCTAGAATTGTCAATAAGCTATCACTTTCACAAACCACCTTAGACCATCCTTGGTCCTCCATCCAACTTAAAGCTTCCTTAATTGCCATTGCTTCCGCCTCTCGAGGGTTTAAAACTGCCTCAACTCTTCCAGTTTTTACTCCAAGTAGAATACCCTCACTATTACGAACTACCACCTCATATCCTGTAAAACCTTCATTTCCAGCCAAAACAACATCAACGTTAATTTTCACCCACTCAGCTTGCAGTTTCTGCCATGATCGTACAGTTTGCAGAGCTCGGTGAACAACAGGTTCCTTGCTTACTCATTGATAGTCCTCCATAAACCGCCATGCACGTAACCAAGTAGACATAGCCGAAGAGTATTTCTGCTTCCAGACCACATCATTACGGTGATTCCAAACTTGCCAACATATCACAAACGCCAAGGCTACGTCATCATCGTTGAATATGTCACAGATTCTGCTGATCCAATGTGCAAAGGAACTAACAACCGGCGAGAACCAACCCAGAAACGATGCCTCCCATACTTGCTTAGCATAACGACAATGCACCAGTAAATGTACCGTTGATTCAGATTGTTGATTGCAACACGGACACTGATCTGCAACTTCCACCCGTCTTTGTTGTAGGTTACTGCAAGTAGGTAGAATATCATTGGTAACTCTCCAAATAAAATTGATAACCTGTGGAGGGACCTTAATCTTCTAAATCCTATTCCACATTTTGCATAAACCAGAATCCACCCCACCAATTGACGTTCTAGATAGCTCTTTATAAGCAGATTTCACACTATATTCTCCCTTCACCTCCTTACACCAAACTACCTCATCCACCGCTCCTGTGATTAAGGGCATATCAATAATTATTTGAGCATCACATTCATTGAAAACATTTTGAATCAACTCTACATTCCATCTCCCCTCAGTGATCAAATCCTTTACAAGATAAACATTCCAACGTGGATCAAAGGAAGTTGAGGCATAAGGATCCTCATCTCGTAACCAAGGTTCCAGCCAAATGGCCACATTACTCCCATTACCCACCTTCCAGCAATACCCCTTCTTTATTAAAACTTGGCTTTCCCTGATGCTTCTCCAAATATAACTAAGATTCGAACCAATCGGAGCTTCAAGAAAAAAAGGAGTTAGAATAGTATCTTGCTTCGAGTAGTCTAGCAACTAAGCTATCAGGTTCCTTCAGCAACTTCCACCCCGTCTTCCCAAGCAGTGCAACATTAAACTCTCTTAGCTGTTTAAAGGCCATCCCTCCCAACATTTTCCCTTTGCACAGACGTTGCCAACTCATCCAATGTATACAATTTCTATTATCCGATGATCCCCACCAAAATCTGCTTATTATGCTTTCTAATTCATCACATAAATTCTTAGGAAGCAAAAATAGCATCATCACATAATTAGGAATTGACTGAAGCACCGTTTTCAGTAATACTTCCTTTCCTGCCTTCGACAGATGCCTAGACTTCCACGAGTTCAGCTTCTTAAGTAACCTATCTTTGATAAACCCAAAGATCTCCTTCTTATTCCTCCCTACCGACATAGGTAATCCTAGATAGGAACCCATACTATCATGTTCAGACACCTGTAATAGCGAGCAAATTCTTTGTTTCTCAATAACGTCAGTATTCGGACTGAAAAGAATTGAGGACTTGCTAAAGTTTATGGCTTGTCCAGAAACCTCCTCATATTCCTTTAATAATGAACGTATAACATTTGCCTCATCAACCTTTGCTTTAAAAAAGAAAATAATGTCGTCCACAAAGAATAAATGCGAGATCGCAGGTGCACCCGTAACTACCTTGACCCCATGAAGCATTCCAGCAGCCTCTCGCACTTGGATTAATTTGGATAGAACCTCTATACAAATAATAAACAAGAATGGACTCAAAGGACACCATTGCCGTAATCCCCGCCCAGGGATTATAGGACCAATAAGTCGTCCCTGCTGGAGAATCTTATAGGTTACTATCGAAATACAAAACTACATTTTGTCTATCCAACCTCTACTAAACCCCATGTGCTCCATAACTGCCTTCAAGAAGCCCCACTCAAGCCTATCGTAAGCCTTACTAATGTCAATCTTTAAGGCTGCAAACCCCGTTTTACCATACCTTCTGGCTTTAAGGTGATGGATTGTCTCATAAGCAATGACAGTATTATCCTGAATATATCGTCCTGCAACAAAAGCACCTTGAGTTGGCGAAATAATACCAGGAAGAATAAGTCTTAATCTGTTGGCATACATTTTGGCAATGACTTTATACAAAACCTGGCACAATGCTATAGGTCGAAGCTCTGCCATACATTCTGGGTTTTACTTCTTAAGGATAAGAACAATTGCTGTTTCGTTCAAGCTAACTGGGAACAAGCCAGTGTTAGCACAATTGATACAAAAAGAGGTAACTCCTGAACCTGTAATATCCCAATAGAACTGATAGAATCTCGGATTAAATCCATCCAAACCAGGCAATTTATCTCTGCCCATACTAAATACTGCCATTTTAACCTCCTCAGTTGTGAAAGGTCCATCTAGCATGCCATTATCCTCATCTGTAACGCAATTAGAAATCAAATTAACCACATTGTTTGATACACATGCTTGAGAGGCATATAAAGTATGAAAGTAAGTGGACATCACCTGATCAAGACCTGTATCCCAACTTTGCCAAGTGCCATTATCATCCTTTAGTTGTTCAATGCAATTACGTTTCTATCTAGCACTAGCGTTTGCATGGAAGAATTTTGTGTTGTGGTTGCCCTCTTTAAGCCATGTTTCCTTTGCCCTTTGTTTCCAAAAGATCTCCCTTTGCTCAAATAGTTCCCCTAGAAGCCTTTTTGCCATTAAAAACTTTCTTCGCTCCCCCGTAGCTCTTCTCCCCCGATATCTTACAATATCTGCTTTACAATCTTCCAGTTCACGTCTAAATTTGCAGCGAAATTCAGAACCCCAAGAGTCAAGCAACTTGCCACAACGAACTAGTTTCAATAAAACATCGTTTGAACTATCACTAGCCCAGCACTCCTCAACCACACGACGACAGTCAAACTCTCTAGCCCAGTGATTTTCAAACCGGAACATATGAGTATTCTGCCTTGGAACATAAGTCTTGACCTGGATCCATAATGGTAGATGGTCCGACATTGAGAATTCAAGAACCGCTCCTCTAGTCACAGGAAATTTACTCCTCCACCCATTAGAAAAATGACACCTATCCAGTCTAGCCTCCACATGATCAGCACCTTCCCTACCATTATCCCATGTAAATTGGAACCCATCCAAACTGAGATTGTTGGCCTCAGTCCCCATACAAATGTGTCACCATTTGATATTTATTTGTAATAATAATAATAATGAGGGACACGGAAGTTTGGTGGTGGGATCATATC
>JANQBM010000005.1:3441535-3453215 GCA_025594535.1 Erythroxylum domingense
AACTCTAAATTGTTAATTTAATAAATAATTTATTTAAAATATATAATTTATAAATTATTACAAGCAAACAATAATTAGTGGTTGTGAGTTTCAACCATATTAACAGAATATTTAGTATACTATGTCTTACTTTGCTTTGCGTGACCTTATCTACAAGAGACTTATAAAGACTTTAAAGTCTACACGTACTCTTTCGCATATTAAATAAGCTAATGCCATCCCTTTGCGATTCAACTTCATATTCAATTAGGATGAGTACCAAGGGATTTGAGAATGCCAAAAAATTTTGTGACTTGGATGAACTAAATTTAACACCGAATCTTCTTTGTTTAGTGTCACGTCTTAGCTTAAACTTTGTATTGTGAAAGGTTTAAACATTTATGAGAGACTCACCTGATATGAAAAAGGCGAGCAGTAACATGAATAGTAGGAAAACACTTCATTTTGTTAAAGATTAGTTGCAAGAGTATAAAGCAACACAAAATATAATCAAATGGCATGCTTTCCTACTATTAAGGATGCTGTTGGCTTTTTCCAGATAAGCTGACTTCTCATATAAAGGTTCAAACCTTTCACAAAGTGAGACTAAACAAAGAAGAATCGGTTTTAAATTTTGTTCATCCAAATCATGAAAATTTCTGGCATTCCCAAATCCCTTAGTACTCACTATAATAAGTATGACGTTGGATTGGAAAGGGTATTTAATATAGGAAGGAGTCGTTGCAGACTTAAAAAGTCTTCACAAGTCTTTGGTAGATAAGTCACGACAAAGCAGACTAAGACATTGTCTAAATATGTGCTAAAAATTATTCTACTCAAAGGGACAGTTCCAGGTCACTAACTGAAGTGGAGTTTACGGTGTGTTTTGATTTAGACACATATAATATGTTGACTTTTATTGATGATTATTCAAAGAAGGTCTGAGTATATTTCTTGAAATATAAGAATAATGTTTTCTTAACCTTTACACAATGAAAAGTTTTGATTAAAAAGTAGACAGAAAAATATGTTAAGCGGCTACGGACAGATAATGGTTTGGAATTTTGTGGAGGTGAATTCAATGAATTTTGCAAGAACGAAGGAATTACTTGGCATCACACCGTCAAAATGATTCTGCAACAAAATGGAGTCGCCAAGCGCATGAACCGAACTCTTTTGAAAAGGGCTCAGTGTATGATCTCTAATGCAGGGTTGACACTTGATTTTTAGGCAGAAGTCATTGTTACGACTTGCTACATCATCAATTGCTCTCTTTGTGCTCCTCTCAATTTCAAGACTCTAGAGGAAGTTTGGTCAGGTACTCCTATTGATTACTCTGTTTTAAGAATATTTGGGTGTCCGGTATATATGCATGTAAATGAGGGAAAGTTAGATCCTAGGGCTAAGAAATGTATTTTTCTCGGTTATACTTCAGGGGTGAAAGAATATCATTTGTGGTGTCCTGATCCCAAATTACCTAAATTTATAATCAATAGGGATGTTTCATTTGATGAATTCTCTATGTTGTATCCTAGAAAAGAGTCTTGTAATCCTTGTAATTTAGAAAAAGAGGATGGTAAATAAAAACCAGTGGAGTTAGAGATTGGCAGTTCAGGTCCTTCACAGATGTCCTCTACACATTAGACAAATCAAGTTGATGAACCAGATCATGATCATGTTCAAGATGAACTAGTAGAAGAAGAACATTCCATAGCCAGAGACAGACCAAGACGAAAGATTCGACCATTACAGAGGTATGCAAATTTAGTTACATATATTTTATAAGTGGCACAGGAAATAAGTGGAGATGATGAACCTTCCACATATACGGAGGTAGTTTCAAGTGCTGATGCTGATAAGTGGGTGGTGGCCATAAATGAAGAAATAGAATCTCTACACAAGAATGATATTTGGGTTCTGGTGAAGCCGTCAAAGGGTAAGAAATTTGTTGGTTGCAAATGGGTCTTCAAAAGAAAAGAAAGTACTTCAGGTGTTGAAAATGCAAGGTATAGGCACATTTAGTTGCAAAATGTTATATTCAGGTACAAGGTGTTGATTTTAATGATGTTTTCTTACCAATGGTGAAACATAGTTCTATTTGTATATTACTTGCATTGGTTGCCATGTTTGATTTGGAATTGGAACAATTTGACGTCAAAATAGCATTCCTGTATAGCGAATTAGATGAGCAGATTTATATGAAACAACCTGAAGGTTTTGAAGTGGCAGGAAAAGAAGACTAGGTGTGTTTGTTGAAGAAATCCTTGTACGGATTGAATCAGTCTCCAAGACAGTGGTATAAGAAGTTTGATTCATTTATGTTAGGTCATGATTTCTCCAAGAGCATGAATGATAGTTGTGTTTACTTCCAAAAGTTAGATGACGACTCATTCATCTATTTGTTGTTATATGTTGATGACATGCTCATTGCTGCCAAGAATGTCATAGATATTCACCAATTAAAGGCCTTATTGCATGGTGAATTTGAGATAAAAGATTTCAGAGCAGCAAAGAAAATTCTTGGCATGGAGATAAGACATGATCGAGGAGCTGGTAAATTATTCTTGACCCAGAAGAATTATCTTAATAAAGTTTTGGAGAGATTTGACATGCGAGATGCCAAAGCAATTAGTACTCCTTTTGTTAGTTATTTTAGACTATTTGTTGCCCAATCACCACAGTCACAGGAAGAGGAAGATTATATGCCACGAGTTTCGTATTCTAGTGTCGTCGACAGTATTATGTATGCAATGGTATGTACTCGTCTCGATATTTCACAAGCTATTAGTTTCGTTAGCAAATATATGGCCAATCTTGGAAAAGAACATTGGCAGACTGTGAAATGGATTCTTAGATACTTGAAGGGTACTTCAAACTTTTGTTTAGAATTTGATAGAACCAGCAACATTTTGGTTGATTTTGTAGATTATGATTATACTGGTGATCTCGACAGACTCAGATCTCTGACAAGTTATGTATTTTGTATTGGAGGTTGTGTCGTTAGCTGGAAAGCTACTTTACAACATGTAGTAGTTTTATTTACTACTAAAGCACAATATATGGCAGTCACGGAGGCTATCAAAGAAGCATTATGGTTAAAAAGTTTATTCGGTGAATTATCTTTACATTGAGGGGTTACTACCGTTTATTGTGATAGTCAAAGTGTTATTCATTTGACAGAAGACTAGATGTATCATGAGAGAACAAAGCATATTGATGTGAAGTATCATTTTATTCGGGATACTATTGTAAAAAAGAAGGCCCTTATTCAGAAGATCAACACTAAGGACAATCCTGCTGACATGTTCACGAAGACTCTTCCAATTTACAAGTTCAAGAAGTGCTTGGACTTGATTGGCGTTTACAGTTGGTGATATAGCCTTTTGGGGCATTGTCGAAGAAGGTAGAGCAAATCACTAATTCTTCGGGACCAAGTTAAGCTGGAGATTTGTTGCATGCGTTAGCCCTTCCACCAAGTCAAAAATTATTGGCTATTTATTACATGCCCCTCCACTAAGTCAAAAATTGTTAGCCAAGATATTGTTGGCGAAGATAGACTCTTTTGGCCATGCTTGGCCAAAAGTCTTCAAGCGTGTTTCTGGTGAGATTTTCATGTGTGAAGATTGTGAAGAGATTAAAGGAAAATTGACAAAATCTTTTTAGACAGAAGTTCAAGTTTTGCATTATAAATAAAGGGCTTAAATTGTTGAGTCCCTTTGCACCAAAAACAAAACCAATCCTTTTATTCTTTCTTCAGTTCTTTTTTGTATATTTGATGAGGTTTTTAAAGCCTTTTGTTCTAGCTTTTGTACTTTTATACATTCTCCACATATTAGTAAATTAACTCACCCTGTAGTCGTGGATGTAAATCACATTGACCGAACCACGTAAATTTTTGTGTCCTATCTCATTTATTTTGCCTTTTATTTATTTTTTATTATTAAGATTCGAGTTATTAAATTCAACTGGTATATAATTCAAGGGGCATTTTTCTTAACACCTCACAATTCACAAACTTAACTTTGCATGACAGTAGCTATTTATTAGTTGTAGTATTTGCAGTTCAGGGTTTGGTGGATTTTATTGGATGTGAAAAACCAATATTTTCATTCTGAGTCATTTAACTTACAAGATATATGTTATATATCTTATTCACATTATTTGATAATTAAATTTTTAAGATAATGTTGCTTAGCTTTAAATTAAAAATTAAGATGGGATAAAATATTTTGGATTTTATTGGTTGGTTACAGCTGTCTTGGAAGCTGAAATTAAAAAATCCTATCTTGGATCATTTTAGATAAGAGATGATACGAAGATAGAACTTTATTTTGTAAAGAGTCCCAGGTGAATCAATTTGAGTGTGCCTACCGCCGTGTGCTCTCCACTATTTAGGTGTTACGTTTTTGTTTATGCAACTATTTTCTCAACTGGATTATCACGCAACGTAGGCTGTGTGTGTGTGCTGCACTTTTCTTGGTTTGTCGTTGAAAAGATTGTCTTGAGCGGGTGCTGGGTTTTTCTCTTGGGTCCGTTCTCTCTCCCTCACTACACCAAGAGCACTCATCACTCTTTGCTTGGGTTTTTGATTTCTGACATTCACACGGGCAAGACAAAGCATCAGGCTTCATCTTCAATGGTGGAGAAACCACCGACGGGTGCCACTCCCTCCATCGTCGATCCAAGATGACGCTCCTGTCGTCTTCTCCTTCAACCAACGCCTGGGAAATCATTAACCGGGGCTGGGTCTTCATCTGCATTACCTATTGAAATCCCCGATATCCCCTCTGTTAGGGATAGGCTGTCAGAACATGAAGATGCTATGCGTGTTAAATGAATTTGATATCACCTTGATGTTAAATAAGGAATGATATTAATGTTTCTAATAATTGATTTGAAATTTTTAAAGAATTTTCACATAAGTCAAATAAAAAAGTTAGTACCAAAAGACCAATTACCAAATCAAATTAGCTTAGTGAAATCAAAATCAATAGATCAGTTCAGATTGATCGGTGAAATTTTCAATAAATTATTGTTGTTATATGTACAATTGTTTTTTTACACTCACCGTCTCTTTTCGTTGCATCTAGAAAGCTGAAGAAGCCAAAATTTAAAAGATGAACAGTCATAAAAAAATTGAGACTCACTTCTAAGCCAAGTGATTACTTCTGAACACCGGCCATTCATGGAGTTAACATGTTTCTTATTTTGTTTCTTAACAAATTCTATCACGTATATAATATTCAATACCATTATATTTCTTATTAATAAGTGAAAGTATTTTTTTAGAGTTTTTAATATATAAAATATTTTTTAGTTATATATATATATATAAATAATTTAAAATAAGTAAAATCAATAATTAAAAAGCCTACCCGATTTGGCCAATTCAACAGTAAAATCTTGAGCCGTTTAATTTTTAAATCAGTTTTTAAATCTCTAGTTTGATTTGTTTTAATAACTTTTGATGTTATAAATCGATCAATAATAAATCGATCAATTTTCACAAATTAATAAGTTCTTATAAACAAAAATAAATCAATTAATTTTCATTTTATAACTTTTTAAATTAACCTCAAATTCTTTGATAAATAAGAACAACCATATTTCAAATTTTTTTAACTTTATTCAATCTTTAGCCATCAAATAACGGTTTAATTCCAGTTGAACCTTTTAAACCTTAAACTTCTTATGTTATCATTTTAACTCCTTGTTCAATTTTTGAAACATTTAGTAAAACTAAGGAGGTCTATATCTTCTTTTTTTTAAATTATTTTTCATAACACTAATGTACTTTTCTCACATTAAAATGTTATGGAACATCTTCCTTAAAAAGTTTTCAAAACAATTTACGATACTTAATAATTAAATAAAATAATGGCTAAAATACATTTAACCCCCTTGGTATGTTATGCTCTCCTTTATTAAAAAAAAAAACTTACTACCCTCTTTTTTTTTTTTTAATATTCGGGAGGCTCTATGCCATGTGCGAGATTACAAAAATGCCCTTACTATGGTGGGAGATAAGTCAGATGGCTAAAGTAATGATCATTTAATGGATGTCGCTCGAGATCAGGTGAAAGTCCATTAGAAGCTGTATATGACGGAGAAACTCAAGATAAGTCTGCTCTCTGCTGTTCCGAAGAGCTCCGTCGAGAAAACATCGAACTATCCGCTGTATTGAAATGCTGACCAGGTATGCTGATAACTCTGGCTTGATTGGGGTTCCTCCAGTGGTGCCCGATTGACTCCTCTGATCTGTGGGGAGGTGCTACTACATCGATTGGTTGGTGAGGAGTGAAGAGCCGACGAAGAGCGTTTGGGGGCTGAGCGAAAACGTGGACTGCCAAATCTGAATTAGCGAGCCCATGCTTAGCCATAAAATCTGCTGCCTGAATATCTAGTCGTCGCTTGTGCATCCAGTTTAATTCCCAAAAGGAAGCCGCTTCATTCTTAATCATTGAGATTAGCGAGATTGATTGAGCGTCGATAGGGACCTCATCTGTGAGTAAGGTAATGACATCCTTTGAGTCTGTTTCCACAATCAATTTCCTTACTCCCATGGTCCATGCTAGTTTAATTCCAGTGAGTACTCCCCAAAATTCAGCAATTAATGGGCTGCATTTGCCCACTTTTTTAGTGAAACCTGATAGCCATTTGCTCTCGCGATCTCGGATTACGCCTCCAGCTGCTGCTAGTCGTGACGATCTACAGACGGCGCCGTCGGAAGATAGAACAAAAAAGTCGTCTGGGATGGTTGGCACTCCTGCTGCTTCGGAGCTCGCGTTTCCTTGAGAGACTGTAAGTGGCTTCTAAACCTGGAAGTTTTGTCTGTTGTGATCCTTTGTTTGAATTTGAAAGCACCTGTGGACCTCCTTGGCTGCTGCCACGATTGTAAGATGTAATGATTTAAAAGTTGTTGTTGATCCGTCAAAAATTTCTGAATTTCTTATATTCCAAAGTAAATTGCAAGTTGTAGCGAACCAGATTGGCCATGGAATTTGATCCTGCAAAAGATTTGTGTCTAAATTAGTGAATATCCATTTTGTATGACACGTTTCTGTCCAAAAAACCTGTTGTAGAGTAGGGTTTATTTGACTCCAAATCCATTTGCTACGATGACAATTTCTTAGAATATGTAGAGTAGTTTCCTCCCTTTTGCATAAATGACAAAAAGGCTCTGTAGCTATCCTTCGTTTGAAGCGAGCTGAATTTGTCCACAGTATGCCTCGCGCTGCTTTCCATATGAATAACTTTGTTTTCTCTGGAACTTCCATCTTCCAAATGAGATGCCATTTATGAAGTGGAATGAAATCTTGATTCCCTGCTATTCTCGAATATGCTGATGTGGTGGTGAACCTCCCTGATGAGTTCCATCGCCAGATAGGCTGATCATGTCCTAAGTCTGACCGAGGGGGCGGTATTGCTCTTATCTCTAAGAGTGTTTCATCCGGCAACCAGTTCTTTAGGCACTCCCAGTCCCAGTCACCTGTCACAGAAACATAATCTGAAGTTAATTTGGATAATTCTGAATGTGGGATAGGGTAACGTACCTGGTGACAGAGTGGCTCCTCCAGATCTGTCCATCGATCAAGCCAAAACCTGCAATGATTACCGTTTCGTATATTCCATTTTATGCCATTTAGGATTATATCCCAAATATCTTGTAACTTATTACACAAGTGAGATCCCTTGACCCTAGGGAACCCTTTCCTGACTTGATCTTGGCTGCAATTATATTTGGCTAAGAAGACCTGTTTCCATGGTTTTTGACAAGGGGAGATTAAATCCCATGCCAATTTAAGAACAAGGGCAGTATTATGATCTTTAGCTTTTCGAAGCCCTAAACCGCCTTTGGCCTTTGGTCTACATACCTCGTCCCATTTTAAAGGGCTAGCAGTTCTATCATTTACATTACCTCCCCACAGAAATCTCCTGCTAATCTTATCAATTTCATTGCAAGTTCCTTTCAAGAGAAGTGAGGACTGCATCAAATATGTTGGTAGTGCACCTAAGACACTTTGACACAACGTCAGTCTGCCTGCTAACGATATTGTTTGAGCTTTCCATCCTGCTGCCCTATTCTTTACCCGTAGTACATAGCTCTGATAGTGCGCTTTTGTAAGTTTTCCATTTATTAAAGGACATCCTAGGTAGGTTCCTAAGTCCGGAACCAAGGGTATCCCTAAGATCTTACTTAATTCCTGTTTCAAAACCGAATTCACATTAGGAGAAAAAAGGAGACTGGATTTATCCTTATTAATCATTTGCCCCGAAGCTGCTGAGAAGAGTGACAAAACCTGGTGAATAATGGAAGCTTGGTCCTTGTCTGCCTTTGCAAATAGAACTAGATCATCTGCAAAGAGTAAATGGGAGAGGGGTACCTTTTGAGAGCCGAATGTCAAAGGGATCCACTTACTCTGCTGCACTTGTTTATTGATAGCGTGAGATAGCCTATCCATGCAAAGTATGAATATGTAGGGGGAGATGGGATCACCTTGTCTGACACCCCGTCCAAGGGTAAAATCTCTTCCTATAATTCCTTCCCACAGTACTCTTGTAGTGGCTGTAGCTAGGGAACTTAGGATGACCCTACTTAAGAATTCTAGAATTTTGGCGTCTTGTAAAGTGTCCGAGATGAAACTCCAACTGATTCTGTCAAAAGCTTTCGCTAAGTCTATCTTGACTGCCATCCAGCCTGTCTTACCCTTTGAGGAATTTATATAATGTATAGCTTCCTGGGCCATTACGATATTCTCGACTATGCTGCAACCCTTTATGAAACTAGATTGCATGGGTAGAATCAAGTCTGGCATTACCTGCTTGAGCCGATTTGCTAGCACTTTCGATATGATCTTTGCGCTGATATTAATTAAGCTAATAGGCCGGAAGTGAGACATCTTCTCTGGTTTTTTCACTTTTGGAAGGAGTGTAATAAGCCCACGGTTTATTTGTGGATCGACTATACCAGTAAAAAAAGTCTTCTTGACCATTCTATAGACCGAATCTCCAATAACACTCCAATTGTGTTGATAAAATCCCGGAGAGAAACCATCCGGACCTGACGCTTTGTGTGCATTCATGTCAAATACCGCCTTTTTCACCTCCTCTTTGCTGACTTCTTGAACTAGGAGCCTTTGCTTGCTATCCGAAATTGGTGGAAAACAGTTTGTATATGGGTAAAGGTGGGGACCAGTAGCTAGGGGATATATAGTGCCCGAATGGTATAAGTCCATGAAGAAAGCTGTCGCATCGTCACTGATCATTTTCCTATCTGAGGACCATGTGCCGTCCTTTAATTGCAGTGATTTTATCCTTCTTCTAATCCTTGTCAGTTTATGTACTGAATGGAATTGCCTTGTGTTTCGATCGCCTTGTGTAGTCCAAAGAGCTTTTCGGTTTTGGATTTTCAGTGCATATTCCTGCGTTGTGAGTTCCTCGAGCTGCTTCCTGAGTTTTGCTTCTAGCTTAATAAGGCCAGGTTCGTACTTGGCAACCAACTTTTGCTGAATGCCTGAAAGTCGGCCTATCATCCTTCTTTTTTGTGTATGCAGATCGCCAAAAATAACTTTCCACTCCTCGATTTTGGAACCCAAAAACTCCTGGGCTGCGTGTAAGTCTTCGTTAACTGGCCATATGCTTGTGAACCATTCCACCCACTTTTCGTTATACTCCCAAGCAGATAGATACCTGAAAGACCTTTTGGCAAGAAGTGCATTATCCAAGGAGAAAAATCTGAGTAATAGAGGGGAGTGATCAGATGCTTGCCTGGGTAGATGCTCCACCTGTATGTTTTCAAAAGCATCGAGGAGGGCTTCATTACATAGAGCTCTGTCTAACCTCTCATGGCAACGCCCTCGAGCCCATGTAAACCTTTAACCTGTGAAACACAGATCTTGGATATTATGCAATTGAATCCAGGATCTGAATCTGCTACAGCCTGATGAGAACTGTCCTCCAACCTTGTCTTCAGAGCAAATGAAGGCATTGAAGTCGCCCACTATGAGCCATTTAGATGTTATATCACCTGCGATCATAGACAAACTTTCCCAGAGAGCCCTTCTGGTTAAAGGTTGAGGGCTCCCATAAACAGCAGTGGCAATAAAGCTACTAGTATCATTAAGATTAATATGCATATGAATGAGTTGCCAAGAATGTTGTATGATACTAATTTTAACATTACTTTTCCACATGACCCAAATTCCCCCAGAAAACCCATTGGCTTCAACCCTGTAGGAATTTGGGAAACTCAGTTCATTAATGATTTTTTGGGCTTCATGCCCACTGACTCTAGGTTCCATGATAAAAACTATATCGACTTTGAAAAGTTCCAATAGGCTTTTTAAAGCGGCTTTGGTTTTATTATTCGAAATACCTTGACAATTCCAAGAAATAATGTTGTTCGTCATGATTAAAATTAAAAAGTTTAAAAAGTTACCCTTTTGCCTCTGGCAGGTCTTCATTATCGGATTGTCGTGTATTTTCTGGTGAGTCAGGCAGTGCTTCGTCAAAGTCATCCATAAATTCTACATCTTGGTGTTTGTATTGAGCTTTTTTCCATGGAGTGTGGAAAGGCATCTTTGTTCTGCCTCCCACATGGATGCCTTTAGAGTTGGAACTAGATTTGCCACTTGTAATGTGTTCTTTATGACCTGTAGGATGTGACACAATCACAGCTACATGCCCTGTGTTTGGAAAAATAGCATTGTCCTTTTCTAGGGGAAGAGTAGTGCTTGCAGGTTCTTTGGAGATGGCGTCTGAGATACTGTCGGTTTGTTGATTAGAGGTGACTGACATTAAAGGCTGCTGATTTGCAGGGGTGGGGGCTGTTTCATCCTCATGTTGTGCAGATGGCTGGGAGTTCTGGGCCTCGGATGAAGTTTTTGGAATCCATGTGGGTTCAGCTAGGTGGGAGATGAATTTTCTTCTCTTGGGTCTGTCTGGAGGGTGTATGGATACTTTGGCCTTCACGGGTTTCTTCCCTTTTCGGGGTTTAGAGGAAAACTGAATGGGCTTTGGGCTTTTAGTGGAGTCTTCAGGAATTGATCTTTTAAGTGTAACGGTCACGGGAGTATCTTCAGTTGGGGTTTTCATATCCAGAACAGTGAATCTTGATGCTGAGATTATAGGTGTATCCTTGCCTTTTTTTGCATGCGAGATCATCTCTGGGATCTTCTCTGTAGGCTGTTGATTCCCATATTGAAGTTGCTGAGTTGGAGCCTGCCTCCTACCCTTCTTTTGGGCAATTAACCACGGTTCGGGTTCGGCTAGGCTTACCCGGGTCGGATTTCCTTGCCCCGACGATCCATTGCTGTTTGAAACGCTTGAACTGTTTTGTGGCTTCGTAGTGGGATTTGGTATATTCTGACCTGATTGATCTTGAACCCGTTCGCCGTTCACTGCCATGGGAGGGATCGGATTTTGATGATGATTGACACCCTCGGCCATTTTGTTAAGTTGACACTCGTCTTTGAAGTGTCCATACTTCCCGCAGGTATAACAAATTCTGTAGAGATCCTCATAAGTAATCGGATATGGGATTCCTCCGACTAAGACATTAGGGATTAGGGGTTTCTTAAGATCGATACGAACAGCAATTCTTGCAAACTGGCCTCTTTGCGCAGGTACAGTATGTTCATCGGCTTTTATGAAGCTTCCAATGGGTTTGGAAATTTCTCTTAACAAAGCTTCGTGGAAAAAA
>JANQBM010000005.1:3526722-3544283 GCA_025594535.1 Erythroxylum domingense
TTTGAGATACCTTCCAACGTAGTACGATTTTTGACTTTCGTTGTTGCCGGATTCGCTTCGTCTGTAGCATGCTCTGACACGGTATCCATTGAAAGGGTTACTACCCTCTTTAACTACTAACTGAATAAGGAGTTTAAAATTTAAAAAGACTTTTTTACCCTTGCACTATGATGATGTCACAATAATTGTACATGTCGCATTTTTTTGATAAAAATACTCTTTTAGTCTTTTATTGACTAAAATATATTAAATTTCTATATTTTTGGTTTTATTTCATTATGTTCTCTATTTTAAAAATAAAAATTATTTTAAGCATAGATTACATGTAGATTGTTAATAAATACAAAAAGAAAAAATTACTTAAAATACCATTATTTTTATAATTGTATGTCATGACTGTTAATTTATGTACAAAATGAAAAAAAAAAGACTAAAACGATATTTTCATCTAAAAAATGCAAAATGTGCAATTGCGATTATATCAGGGTTAAAAAGTCTCAAGGTTAATCGTCTATATTTGGGGTTAAGGAGTCAACTTCTGAAAAGAGTGTAGGACCGTGCATGTCAGCGAAGTCTACTCTGATGAGTGATGACAACGTTTTTGAACGTTTCCAGGTCAATGGCAAAGTCAAGTTTGAGCCTGCATGCTTCCAGCCATCCAATTCCGTTCAGTTCACGAAATCGTAGTAACCATTCATTATTGCAATATTTCATTTCTACTATAAATGTTGATAACTATACTTTTGTAAAAATATAGTTTCTTACCAGAGTTTCTAATTAATATTTTTTTAACAACCAATCTATTATATAACTATTAGAGTCAAATATAGAAAGAAATATTTTAAAAGTCTAAGAAGAAATATAAGAAGAACGACGCAAGTAATCAACGTAAACTCTTATAAAACTTGTGGACCTAAGAAAAGTGAATAGAAGAAAGGTCGCAAGTCATCTATCTTTTTCTAACTTTATCATATGCTTTTAGATTCCTGGAACAACCCCACAAGTCCAACGACTTGAAGGTAAACGCCAAGACTCCGCCGATATACAAGAAATCTGGTAGCCCAGCAAGGACGTTTGCAGGTCTATGGTTGAAGTCTGCGCTTGTCGGCATCCTACAAACGTCTGGTGGGAACTCATATTCCTTTATCTTTCTCCGACGCTAAGCCAATCAATCGCACCACATTAGCGTGGAGTTCACTCTCATCGTCTGTCAGGTATAAAGAGGCTCATAGACGTTTTCCATACCCTGTGTGTGGGAAATTTATTATTGGATAAAAAATAATTTTTTATAATTTTACTTAAAAATAATTATTCTAACAAAAATTACTGTTAAAAATTCAAATTAGAATAGTCTAACAAATTCTATCACATATATAATGTTAGGATATATGGTATATTTTTTATTCTATTTTGGCATTCTTTGTTAATTGGACTTATAAGATAATTGGAATTAATTAGATAATGATTTGGATTCAAAAAGTTATTGTAGATAATCTTCTAATTGTGATAAAATTCTATCTTTAATTAATATCTTGACAAGAAGTATGGTGAATTACGTGTGTGTGGGGGTAGGTGTGTACTACTGGAAATTTCAGATGTGTGGCTCTTTAAAAGAAAGCATCATGTAAGTCACTATTAGTGGCAAAAAGTTAATATGCAGATTTTTGCATTAAACAGTGCTGTGTCAATTGGATTTTTCAAAAACAGCTGAAGGTAGGTGTATGACGCAACTTATGGTATGTGGCTGTTAACGTCTTTTTTGTGCAACTAGTTCTTAATTGGGATTTTTACACAATCCAAGCTGCGTATGTGTTGCACTTTTTATTATTGTACGTAGTTAATGAGTTTGTGAGTTCATCTTTAATTTTTTTTTTAGAATTGCAAAAATCAACTAGTTATTTTTGTGCTAAAATTTTTGTAGATCACGTCACTTGGACTGAATGATTGTGTGCTGCGTTTTCTTTGATGTGTTGTCATTAATTGGATATTCTTGCATCTGTGATTTCTGCAGAAGTTTTTATAACTTGATTATGAGTTTTGCGTAAATCAGCTCATTGTTGTTACGATAACTTCCAGATTTATTTTAGTGGAACTGAACTTTTCGAAAATTTGTTCTTCTCTTTTATTTTAAGTATATTATTGTTCTTTTCTTAGTTGATTAATCACTTGAGTTATTTTTATTAATTGTCTTTCATTAAAAATAATAGAGAAAAATCCTCTGACAAGGTTAACCCGAGTCGGTCGTGTTATTAAGAGTGAATATCTTTCATAAGAAGTGAGGTTGAAAGATAATATTAAGGATTGAGTGATATCGACTTAGTAAAAATTTGGATAAATCTATTGTTCTTCGGGAAAATTGTTAAGAATAGAAAAAAATCAAATATACTTTTTATTGAATTAAAAAATGAAAACAAAAAACAACAATGAAATCGAGCAGACCTTAGCTAGCATCGTTTTCAGGGCAATGGCTCAAGTCAAATCTAGGTATATCGTATACTTGTATTTATGACACGTCACTATTTAATGCAGTTGCTTCTGATTCATCCCGACATTTTTATATAAATCAACTTTAATAATCAAATTAACGCAAATAGAATTCTACGAGTAATTATTAAAATTTAAATATAAATAATACATTTTAGAGGTAAAATTAACAATATTTTTAACATTATGATTTATCATATCACATGTAACCTTTAATTATTTGATCGTGGTTAAGTTTGTAAATAGAAAAATATTTGCAAATTGATGAGTGCTTAGTTCTTCATAACTTTATTTAAAGAGTATTTATTATGTAAATTTATTTTATATTAAATTTGTTATCCATCATTTAAAATAATTGTTGCTTGTCTTAAATTTATAATTTCTTCATATAAGTTATTGAAGTAGGTGCTTGTCTCATTGGCTAACAAGAGAAAGCATCAATTATTGGCCTCTTGCAAAATATTCAAAATAATCTAAAATGTTGTTGTACTTAATATTGACTTTTATTATTATTATTATTATTATTATTATTATAAATAGATTATATTACTTCATCATCTCCAATCTCATGTATATTTTGGTAGATCTCGTGGTTCTTTATAATTTATAGTATTTAAAATTATTATTAAAATTCATTAAAGATTCTAATTAAAAAATGCCATCACAAAATCAAAAGGCGAGAAAAAAATGGATTTTGTTGGTCTTGAAATGAGGTAGGAAAATCATAACATTCTCTTGGTGTCTTAATTTCTTTTAAATCTTTTAAATCAGGAAGAAGGAAATTCTCTAGTCAGCAATGAGACAGGAAAGGTCTTCACTCAGGAGCTTTTCTTCTACGTGACTCCATCCTTTCTCTGTCAATGAAGCTACAAGGATAATCACACAACGTGATTGAAGGGAGTAAAAAGAAAAGAGGTGGTATCATAATTAGCCGATGGATCAATTACAACACTAAATGTGTACTTCTTTAGTGAATATGAAAATACAGAAATAGGTATAGAATGAAAGATTGAGTTTAGTAAGGGAGTGTAATTATAGAGTTATTACTTTGATTACCCATTTTTGAGTAATACCTTATTTCTCTCATAATCTAAAAGAATGAGTATCATTGTTTTATAAAGTGCCCCATTATGAATAACTTAGTAGTTCTTTTTTTAAAAATATTTTAAATACTAATTAATTAATTAAAATATAATTAATTACAATATAATTAATTAAACTAATTATTTTAATTAATTATAATGTAATTAATTAATTAATATAATTAATTAATTAATTACATTATAATTAATTAAAATATAATTAATTAATTAAAATATAATTAATCAAAATATAATTCATTCATTAATTAGAATATTGTAATTAATTAATTATATTTTAATTAATTCGTTACCTTCATTTTTCACAACTGTTAGATCACCCTTCTTGGGCACACAATGGAAAGGGTTTACCCAATTACTGCCAGAAATGAGGTATATAATATCCGCAGCTAATAGCTTCAAGATCTCTTGTTTGACCACGTCCTTCATGTTTGGATTTAGCTTCCTTTGATGTTTAATTACAGGTCTTGCGTCATCCTCTAAGTGAATTCTATGTGTGCAGAAAAATGGAATGATTCCCTTCAGGTCTGAAATTTTATACCCAATTGCTTGCTTGTGTTCTCTAAGTACTCTTAAAAGTTTATCAACCTGTACAAGGCTTAAAAGAGCATTAACAATGACTGGATAGGTCGAATTAGGGCCCAGAAATCCATACACGAGGTTAGGAGGCAACTGTTTCAATTCCACATTCGAAGGTTCTTCTTTGTTCAAATCAGGTGATAGTTTCAATTTAAGTTGCACAGGTTGTGTAGATCTTAGCACAGGCTGTGCATCAAGCATCTGTGCGAATACAAAAATTTATGATTCCTTCTCTGTAAATTCTGTATTACCCCTTGCAGTTGCTATAGCCTTCACTAAGCAGTGTTCCAATGAATCATTTGGATGACATTTTCCGAATTTAGCACCAACCAGCTTGTTAATAAAATTCACCCTTAAACAAGAATCCTTGTCATCCATAACCTTCATTGTCTTTCCCAAATTAAACTCGATTTCTTCCTCCCCCACTTTCAGAGTCATTTTCCATTCTTAACATCTATGTTGGCTCCAGCTGTGGCTAAAAAGGGTCCCCTAAGTATAATAGGTATGTTAGTATCCTCCTCCATTTCTAGCACAACAAAATCTACCGGGATAAAAAGATTTCTAACCTTGAGGGGCACATTTTCCAATATCCCAATGGGAAATTTTATGGACCTGTCGGCTAGCTGCAATGATATGATAGTTCGTTTAAACTCTCCGATGTCCAATTTCTGACAGATAGATAATGGCAATAAGCTCACACTAGGCCCCAAATCACATAATGCCCTCCCAATTGTTGTAGTTCCAATTTGGCAAGGTATCGAGAAACTTCCCAGATCCTGAAGCTTGGGAGGGAGTTTGTTTTGAAGAATGACACTTGATTCCTCCATAAGAGCCACAGTCGCATATTCCTTTAACCTTCTTTTGTTGGATAAGATTTCTTTCAAGGACTTGGCATAAGTAGGCATTTGCGTAAGAGCTTCCGTGAAGGGGATGTTAATATAGAGCTTCTTCAGAATGTCAACAAATTTCCCAAACTGTTGGTCTAGCTTAGCTCTATGAAATCTTTGAGGGAATGGAATTGGTGGCTTATATGATGGTGGTGGTATGTATTTTTTTAGCTCAGGTAATTGTTGCACAGGCTGTGCGTTGGATTGCACAGGCTATGCATCCTAGTCTGTTCCTTCAGATTCCTTTTCAGCCCTATTCTTCTATACCATAGGTTCCAAAACCTTTCCCCTCCTTAGTACCATTGCCTTGGTACTAGTAGCTTACCCTTGTCCAACCTTAGTGATGCAACTTGCTGTGCAATATGAGTCTCAAGCATCTTATTATAGACCGTCAATTGGTCCATTCGTGTAGTAAGTTGCTAAATCAAGTCTCCTTGCTTTTGCGTAAAGGTTTTCATCATTGATTCAAGGCTGGACTTAGGCTCAGATGGCTGGGCTTATTATCTCAAGTTTGGGAAACCTGGAAGGACACAGTTTTGCTATTGCTGGGTCTGTTGGTAATGCGGTTGATGTTGTGGGTAATGGTTTTGGTTAGGAAAATTTTGGGGTGGCTTGGGTTGTTGAGACCAAGAGAAATTTGGGTGGTTCTGCCATTCAAAGTTATAAGTGTTTGAGAAAGCTCCACCTTGATTCTTCTGCCCAAAATTTCCCACAAAATTCATATGTTCAGCCCCAAATTCTTGCCCAATGTTCTAAAATTTTGTACCTATAGTCGACCCAAAATTCTGATCATGTAAGGCATTCACATTACTCACAGCAGCTGCAGCAAACTTATCCACTTTCCTTGAAAGAGCTTCAAATTTCGAATTCAACAAGATAAAGGCATCTAATTCGAAGACTCCTTAAGGTCTCTTCCCCTCTTGCTTAACCTCTTTCCGATCATTATTCCACTGATAGTTGTTGTAGACAATTTTTCTAATAACATGAAGACCTCGTCTTCACTCTTGTCCATTAAATCACCTCTGGTCACAACATCTATCGTATTTCACATAACCAGAGAAATTCCATTGTAGAATATTTGCACAATCATCCATTTCGGGACACTGTGATGTGGACATTTGCGTTGAAGCTCCTTATACCTCTCTCATTCTTCATACAAAGACTCGTCTTCTTTAGGCTGAATGAGGTAAGCTCACATCTGAGCTTTGTAGTCTTCATAGATGGAAAATATTGAGCCATAAAAGCCTTGGACAACTCTTGCCAATTGTTGATTGAATCGGGTGGTAGTGAATTGAGCCAATCCTTAGCCCGATCTCTCACAGAAAAGGGAACAATCGAAGCCTTATAGCATCCTCAGGTACCCTGTTTTGCTTCAACATTTCACAAGTCTCTAAAAATTGCTGCAGGTGGACATGCGGGTTTTCTGTAGGGTGCCCTCCGAATTGATTCTGCTGCATCATCTGTACAAGGCCAAGTTTTAATTCAAAATTATTTGCTTGCACAGGAGGCCTTGTAATGCTGGGGTGAAATTCTCCAAAATATGGGACCGCATGATCCCTCATAGTTCTCTGATTCTGTTCGGTCATTTCTGATTCAACTGTCTCTTCCGTTGCAAAAGTTGTAGTAAATTCAGGTTCGATCTAGCGTTCCTGTACAGGTTGTGTGTTAGATGCTTTTGCCGTGCTTTTTTAGATTTTGCTTCCTTCTTTAGTGCCTTAGCTATCTTCTCAATTTCAGAATCAACCATCAATTCTTTAGCACTGATGGCCCTTAGCATAGAGTGAGAAAATCACAGCAAGATCAAATGCAAGGTACAAAAAACGTAAAATAAGAAGTAGACAAGAAAGAGAACAAATAAAACAAAAAATCAATTCTAACAAAATCTATTAACACAAAATAAAAAGAAAAACAAAAATGTCCAATTTAACCTAACAATCAGTCGCTTAATATTACTCAGGGATTACTCCCCGGCAACGGTGCCAAGAAACTTGATGAATCTCTGCAAGTTCACGGGTCTCAAGTAGTATAGTAATAATATCGTCCCACAGGAGTAATTGCACAAGTACTAGGCTTGGATTATTCAATTAATTGGACTAATCAGCTGTATAAGATTTGGGATTTCAATTAAGAAATTTAACTATGAAAAATAAATAAAACCAATGCTGAACAAAAGTGCGAATATTTCTAGGGATTAATCTGAATGGAATGTGGTAAGCTTCAAGGAGAGTTCCACTTTTAGCGTTTTCTGTGGACTTTACCTGAATCGATTTATGAGGCAAATTCTGGTTGATAGGAGGTTGAGCCTAGAGTTTCTTAGATCCTTTTTCAAGGTATCAAAAGAGTATTATGCAATAATCCTAATCTACTATCGCAGCCTGGCAATCAAGCACAACCTATTAAGTTCTTTGCTAACCTGAGTTTCCTATCATAAATTCAGTTTATGTCTAAATCTGAAATTTATAAGTTCTCTATTTTTCGTTATTAATTTTCACCTATCGTTTCTTCAATTAACAACTTATGTCAAGTAATGGCTGGCCAAGCATGATACAAGCAATGTTAATCTCAAAACAGAGAAAGTAAAACCAATAAATCCATACTCATAAATCAAACCGAGATTTAATCTACAAAAATTAGCTAAAAACTTAAATCCCAACATTGAAGCTTTGAGGAAGCTACTCACTCATGGTAGGATAAAACCACAGTGAACAATATAGAGAGGGAAAAACTAGATATAAAAACGAATGGGTTTTGGAATTCTTGGTTGCATCCCTCTCTGCGTCGTCTTTTGGACCTCTCTGCGTGTGGCTCTGCATGTGTGGTCCTCTCCTGATGCGTGCGTCGGCCTGGTCTTCCCTGCGTGCGTGCGTGTCTGTGTCCTTCGCTCTGCGTGCGTGGTCCTCTCCTGATGCGTGCGTGTCGTTTTGGTGGCGTGCCCCTGATGGTACGTCTCCTTTTTGCCAAAATCCAGAGCCTACCCCTTAGAACCTCACGTGTACCACGCTTCCAGCTGCTACCTTCTGCGTGTCTTCTTTTTTTTTCCTCTCTCCACGGCAACGACAACTTTTTTTTTCTCTAGCTCCTTGCTTCCTTTAACGTGTCACGGACTTGGTCTTTTACCAACGAACCGCTCGGCACTTAGTTGTATTCCTCGCAACTAAGTCAGCCTTCTCCCACAATGCTAGAAACAAAGCTAGCAAACGTTAGCAAAGATGTGAGATAAAACAAGAACAACAATGAAGAAACTTGGAGAATGCTTATATTGAATAAGTAAGCTTTACAAAGCAAGAACACTCTAAGCTCTCAATCTCTCTCTATGCCTCTAGGCATCTTACAAATGAAGTCCCTTGGCTATTTATAGCCTTACACCTCCTCAATGGATGGCTAGGATCTATTTGATCTAATGGCTCACAATAGCCTTCTAGAATTCTCTACAACTATCTACACATTCAAGAATACTCTACAAATATCTACAAGGATCTAGAGTCTTCCACCCATCTCTAGCCTTATCTTGAATATGGTAGAACTGTGTGGAATCTTCTAGTGCTTTCTAGCATAACCTCTCCATTTTAGAGAGGGAATTGAGCGGTGCGTGACAAACGTCATCCAGCTTGGTCGTTGTTTTCTTCAATTGGAGTGGCGTTTTGGTTTGGTTTGGTCTTACTCCAGCTGCTGCGTTTTGCTCTTCCTTGCCTCCACGCTGTTGTCGTTTCTTTTCCAACTGATGTGCGTCATTTTGCTTTGGACTCTGCTTCCTTCATTTAACCGTTGTTGTGATCCTTTTCAGCTAAAGTCAAGTATATTTCCTGTAAATTAAACAGAAATCACTATAAATGTATATTCAGAGAAACTAAACAAATTAGCAGATTAAATATGTGTATGCAGAAACTAAAACTAAAGGAAAATGCATTCAACAATTTCATTTCTACTATAAATGTTGATAACTATACATTTATAAAATATAGTTTCTTACCGGAGTTTCTAATTAATATTTTTTTAACATCCAATCTATTATATAATTATTTGATTCAAATTACAGAAAGCATTATCGTAGGACGTAATTAACGAAAATTCTTGTAAAAATTTTAAAGCTAAGAAAAGTAAAGAAGCTTGTCACAAGTCATCTTTCTTTTTTTCACTTAACCATATGCTTTTAGATTCCTGGAAAACCCCATAAGTCCAACGACGTTTGCAGGCAGTCTACACAGGTCGCCATCCTACAAACGTCTGGTGGGAAAATGAGTTGCAATTTGGCTCATTCATATTCCGATATCTTTCATCGACGCTAAGCCAATCAATAGTACTACGTTAGCGTGGAGTTCACTCTCATAGTCTAGTAGTTATCATAAATTCAGGATTCAGGAATAAAGAAGCTGATAGAAGATTTTCCTGGCATTTGAAGCCTGAAGGCATGTCTTTCTTGTCATTTTTCAGAAAACAAGGTTCATGAACAACCAACAAGATGTACCTGTAAAAATACTTTATTAATAATTTTTAAAAATAATTATTACTTAGTTTATATCGAATTATTTTACCAAAAATTACTATTGAAAATTCAAATTAGAATAATCTAACAAATTCTATCACATATATAATAATCAAACATAATATATTTTTATTAATAAACAAAAGTATTCTTAAGAAGTTTTAACATAAAAATATATTTTTAATTATATAAAATAATTAAAAATTTAAAATAAGCAAAACTAAGAAGTTCTACATTCTTCTTTTTAAATTATTTTTCATAATGCTAATGTAATTCTTTTCGCATTCTTCTTTTTCTACATTCTTCTTTTTGTAATTTATGTAATTGTTGTCTCGTTTCAGTAAGACAATTTTTTTTTCTTAAGAATACAGTTACTTTACCTAATTATATTACTCTTAAATACTCGCATTTCGCTCAAAGTTTCACTTAATTAGATTAGTTACATCACTCTTGTTCTTTTTTTTCTTGTAATTTAGTTGCTTTATTTTACTAAAGCATTTTACTTCAAAAAAAAAAAAAAACTAAAGCATTTGCCTCACCTGAAAGGCATAATTACCTGATTGCTCACTAATGTGAGTTGTCTGGTTTTACAATTACAAGTTTCTTATCTCAAATATATATTTAATTAGTTCACACAGTTAGACTAATTGCATCATTCTTGAACATTAATTTGTGTGTCAAGTGAATTTACTTACTTTACTAAAATAGTTGCATCATCTTGAAAGTAAAACTATTTCAATTAATTTTAGCTATTTCGGTTTTAGATACTTCTTTTTTTGTTTGAGTCAAAATAGTTTTCTCATCTTGAAGTATAAAAAAAACAAGGTGAAAGAAATTACAACACTAAAACTGGGGACACTTGTCGACTTGACTTCAGATATTGACCTAGAAACTTTTTCTCGGGAAGAATAATGTTTAGTCAAATTAAAGAGCTATTAGAATAGTGATCTTTATAACGGAACTTATATTTTATAAAAACTACCAAAATGATAAAAAGATGCAATTGGGTCCATAACCTTATGATTAAATTAGTTATTTACATCGACGAATATAATTGCACATGACACTGGCATAAGCTCATTTCAGGTGGTCCATGTATTTATTGCAAGGAAGAGCTCACAAAAACATTTTTGAACATATATTACTACCCAGGACTTGGAAGACTCAAATCTTGTTGATTCAGCGATTTTGTGCTTTTATCATCTCCTGAGGCCATCTCCACTGGTAAAGTTTCCTTCAGCTCAACGAGTAAATAGCTCATGTCAGGCCTCTGTGTTGCATTTGGTGCGGCGCAGGATGTTAGAAAAAGAATGAAGAGCAAAAATGTCTCGATTTATTTATGTAAACGAAAGGCTATTATATAGCCTTGATGTACAGAGTGTTAAGAAGGAAGTTGTAACAGAAAGTTGTTAAGAAAAATTGTGTAAATAAAATAAAAGGCCCAAGTAACAAGCCCCAAGAGTCCAAAAACAAAGAAGACTTATTTCAGTATGCAACCCATCGTAGAAGCCATGGTCCAATATTGTTACGGGACGAAATTAGGGTTGGTCTATCACAGACAGGACATTGCTATCTCCTTAGCTTTCCAGGCAGAACTGAAATTGAATTCACCTTGTAACTTTGGATCAACTATGCTCTTGATATCACATCTTTCTATCAAAGAATGAGTCCATTGTGTAGATACTCCAACCCTGCAACTTTAACTGGGGAGATTTAGCTACACTTTAGACATAACTTGTATAAAATCTGTGAAGAATTGAGCTTGACCATGTGCTGCATCTATTGCTATTTGAAGTCTTTTTTCCCAACTTACAACATCTGCTCTTGTGCCTGCAAAATATAAAGAAGTATTCTTTTACTCTCGACGAAATTAAAGTTGATGAATCAGTTCAATATAAATGGACGTTTGGCCAAAGGTGAATGATCAAAGTTAGCTTAGCTTATGGTTAATTACCAGATAAATGATGTTGTAGGTTACCATTTTCCATATATTCATACACAAGTGCCATAATTCTCTTCTCGGTACAGTAACCAAGTAGATGGACCAAGCTTTTGTGATGAACAACTAACAAAAGTTCAACCTGCATGTTCAAGAATTATCAACATGTATGTTCTCCCATGAAAGCTTGACGAAGCAAGAAGACTGTTGGTTATTTTATATCTAACCTCTGACAAAAATTCTTTATATCTTTGCTTGGATGATGCAGACAACAATTTGACTGCAGCTTGAGTGCCATCACTCAGGTTGCCAAGATAAACTTTTCCAAAGCCTTCTTCTCCAACGGCATCTTGCAAATTATTAATAATGCTCATAATCTCAGAGTATGTAAAGGAATGATTCTTTGATTTCACTAATGAAGCCTTTCTGCATTTGGTGACTTTAGAGAAAATGAAAAAGATTTACTATCCTAGCTTTTACAAGACCGTAGAAATCATAATAAGTAGTTACTCAGAAAATTTGCAAACAAAAGCAAGCAACTTACCTCTGTGACTTTTCATTATCCATATAATAATCATGATGCCTAACACCAGGATTGAAACGATGCATGCAACAATTATATGGATCAGGCGTTCCTTCGTTTTCTTACAAGGACCAGTCAAGCATAGTCTTGGATTACCATCAAAGCTGGTATTTAATCAGAGCAACATTAAAATTGCAATCCATCTGTTATGGAAACATATAATTGATGAACATATAAATTTGATATACCCATGTACATTATATGAAGCTATAGAAAATGTAGAACAGTCTCAAACCTTAATTGTAGTAGACCAGTCTTGGTCTTTTTAACAAGAATATAAGGAATTATACTAGAGAGCTTATTCCCATTTAAGTTTCTGCATCAAATTAAAAAAAATCAATTATAGATCCAGTGAAGAAACTTTTTATGGAAGCATAAAATCGTATCAACTTATAGTACACGTAAATTTAGAAGTTGTCCCAAAAACTCAAGCACTTTTCCAATTAGTTCATTGAATGACAAATCTCTAGAATAAAATGAACTGATTAGTAGTCACAAGTTCTAGAATCTCATTTTGTGGATTACAATGAATAGCTGGCACATTCTATAAAATAAAAGATATCGGTCCTTACAAGTTCTGCATTGCTCTGAGATTTGAAAAGGCTGAAGCTATCTGATAAGGAATTGGAACTAATTTGATTTATTTCTATGTGAATTTTACGCTTTATTTGGTTAATTCTCACACATTTTAACTTTATTGCTTAATAGGTGCAAAAGGATAGATTTTGGGGTAAGAGGCATAACTTTCGCTGTAGATGTCAGATTAAGGTTATTCAAATATGCTTTCGAAGAGGACTTCGAGTTCTACAACTTTCATGAAGACTCCAAGAAGAGATTTTGCCATCTAAAGGGTCAAAATTGCATGTTGCTGTAGATGTCTAATATATGTTTGCCCAGTGGATATAATGTCCCTCCAAACGGACATGAGTAGAGAGGGAAAACTGGAAGACCTGAGAAGGTCCGCCCAGTGGACATAAGTCCCTCTAAACAGACATGAGTGGAGAGGGAAAGCTGGAAGACAAGAGAAGATCCACCCAGTGGACATCATGTCCACCTAACGGACATTCTTTGGCTAAAGTTGCTCTAGAAGACAGAAAAAGTCCGCCCAGCGGACATTAAGTCCACTTAATGGATTTTGTCAGCACTGTTACAATCCTCATTTTCCTGTTTGGAAAAAACTAGGTTTCTTTGACCCTAAGACACTATAAATACTCATTTTTAAGACCAAATTAAGGGTTCTGGCACTGAAAACGAGGAGCACACTAAGAAGGCACCCAAAAAGAGGCAAAGAAGAAGAAGAAGGCGAATTGAATTAAGATTGGAAGCAAGTTTGTTTTGTCTTATCTCTCTATCTTTTCTCTCTACCCTTTCTCGGATGTTGATTGTCTTTATGTATTTGGATTTTTTTATCATGTTCTAGAACTAAACCCTAGGGATGTAGCCTATTTTGGGAATTGATTTATGTTTTATGGATTGATTGGTGTTGAATGAAATTCTTGGGTTATATTTATCTTTCTTGAGCTTCATTTTTGGTTCTATGCTTAATCACCATAGATGTAACCTCAGGAATCATATGATAGACTGAGAGGTGAAGTATGATTTGTGCACTAGGAAGATAAACACATTAGATTTAGAGATAGAGATATCCTGAACTAGTGTGATAACTTATAGTTGCTTGTTTTTAATGAATTTGGCTAGATAGGTTTTGCATTGAGAGATGGTAATCAACTAGTTGGGTATTCTTATATGTATTGAGAGAGAATATAAGTGAATTTGTGTAATTGTTATTATAACTTGTCATTCAATCAATTCCATAATTTATCGATCAATCTCCTAAATTGGTGAACCTCAAAGCCCTAAGTCTAAATCATCGGATTTACCTTATTTTTTTATTTACAGTCTGTATAGTTTATTGTTTGCTCAATCATCTTTTAAATTTCTTTTCATTTTGGTTCAAGCAATTAGGATTAATTGAGTAGCAAGTATCTTAGTCCTTGTGGGATACGACCTTGGAATACTTGATGTGTAAGTACTAGGAATTATTCTGTGCACTTTCAGATTTTGTCGACCAAGTTTTTGGCGTCATTACTGGGGACTAATTTACATTTGCTACTATTAATTCTAGTTATGATTTTATTACCTTAAGTTTACTTCCATTAATTACTGTTAACCCTGTCTCTTTGTTTTATTTCAGGAGTTGCTGCACTTAAGGCATTCAAGAAATTTAAACAACGATCAACTAATTGAATTAAATCCTGAAATTGAACAAGAAGGAACAATGCCCAAACAAGAATAGAGATGGCAAATAATAACCAAAATCTAATTCTATATGGGGGACAAGATATGAGGAATGATCAATTCAATAAAAGAAATTAGGTTGAACCGGTGGTTGTTAATCCTACGTTAAGGAGAATTAGAGATTGTCAGATGCCATTTATTGCTGGTAACACTTCTTGAATTATATTGACTGCAGCAGCAAGGAGTAATGAGTTGAAGCAGATTCATCTACCTATATTGCCACAATTTAATGAAATGTCGAGTGAAGATGCTTTAAGCTTTATGAGAGATTTCTATGCAACAGTTCAGACTCTTCCATCGTATGGATTATCCAAAGATGAGTTAAAGCTAAAGTGTTTTCCCTATTGCATGAAGGGATTAGAAAGAAATTGATCGTTCAGCTTGAAGGAACATTCCATTGATACTTGGGACAAAGCAATGGAGACTTTCATAATGAAGTGATATCCAGCCCACAAAACTCTCGAACTAAGGAAGATGATACATTGGTTCTAGCAGAAAGAAGGAGAAAATTTTCATGAAATGATCCCCTTAACTAGTGTCCTCATCATGGATTTGAACAATACTCTTCGACTTAGTTTTTCTACTATGATCTCATTGATCACAATCAGACTTTGGTGGATTTAAACGCTGGTGGGAATATTAGTAACCTAAGTTTCCAAAAGTTATGGAATATTTTAAAAAAAGTTGTTAAGAATTCACATTGTAAGATGACTAGGAGCAAAGCTGCTACCTTTAATGAAGTGGGATCTAAATCGAACATGGCCTACCAAGTTGTTGAGATAAATAAGAAGTTGAACATGTTGACGAACAACAACAAGTCTAGTAGGGATCCTTGCACTCTTTGTGATAGATTTGGGCATACAACAACTGGTTGTATGAATGTGGAAGCAACAATGCAAGAGGAAGAGGTGAACTATGTAAACAACAGTAGACAAGGTGAGATATTTGATCCTTTCTCAAACACCTACAATGAAGGTTGAAAGTTTCATCCAAATTTTTCATGAAAAAATCAAGGTGCTGTAAAACTAATGGGACCACCTGGGTTCTAAGCTCCACCAAAATAGCAGTATGCACCTCCTTCATCTTTTGTACACCAACAATTCCCTTCCTTTTTGGAGAAAAAAGTGGATAGGCTTGAAGATATGTTTGATCAACTTATGAGCAAGATAGATCAAAATGCTGAAGCTAGCTCTCAAGCCATGAATAGAATGGAGCAAAACACCCAGTCCAACCAAGCTGCCATCAGAAATTTAGAGGTGCAAATCAATTAAATGGCAAAAGAGGTAAGGGAAAGCTACCTAGTAATTGGTCGTTGAGCTTGGAGGTACATTCCATTGATACTTGGGACAAAGTAATGGAGACTTTCATGATGAAGTGGTATCCAGCCCACAAAACTCTCGAACTAAGGAAGATGATACATTGGTTCTCGTAGAAAGAAGGAGAAAATTTTTATAAAACATGGGAGCGATTTAATGATCTCCTTAACTAGTGTCCTTATCATGGATTTGAAACATACTTTTTGACTCAGTTTTTCTATTGTGGTCTCACTGATCACAATCAGAATTTGGTGGGTTTAAACGCTGGTGGGAATATTAGTAACTTGAGTTCCCAAAAGTTATGGAATATTTTAAAAAAGTTGTGGAGAATTCACATTGTAAGATGACTAGGAGCAAAGCTGCTACCTTTAATGAAGTAGGATCTAAATCAGACATTGCCTACCAAGTTGTTGAGATAAATAAGAAGTTGAATATGTTGATGAACAACAACAAGTCTGGTAGGGATCCTTGCACTCTTTGTGGTAGATTTGGGCATACAGCAGCTAGTTGTATCAATGCAGAAGCAACAATGCAAGAGGAAGAGGTGAACTATATAAACAATAGTAGACAAGTTGATATATTTGATCCTTTCTCAAACACCTACAATGAAGGTTGAAAGTTTCATCCAAATTTTTCATGAAAAAATCAAGGGGCTGTAAAACTAATGGGACCACCTGGGTTCTAAGCTCCACCAAAACAGTAGTATGCACCTCCTTCATCTTTTGCACAACAACAGCTCCCTTCCTCTTTCAAGAAAAAAGTGGATAGGCTTGAAGATATGTTTGCTCAACTTATGAGCAAGATAGATCAAAATGCTCAAGCTAGCTCTCAAGCCATAAATAGAATGGAGCAAAACATCCAGTCCAACTAAGCTACCATCAGAAATTTAGAGGTGCAAATCAGTTAAATTGAAAAAGAGGTAAGTGAAAGAGGTAAGGGAAAGCTACCTAGTAATTGGTCGTTGAGCTTGGAGGTACATTCCATTGATACTTAGGACAAAGTAATGTAGACTTTCATGATGAATTGGTATCCAGCCCACAAAACTCTCGAACTAAAGAAGCTGATACATTGGTTCTTGCAGAAGGAAGGAGAAAAATTTCATGAAGCATGGGAGCGATTTAATGATCTCCTTAACTAGTGTCCTCATTATGGATTTGAAACATACTCTTTGACCCAGTTTTTCTTCTGTGGTCTCACTGATCACAATCAGACTTTGGTGGATTTAAACACTGGTGGGAATATTAGTAACTTGAGTTCCCAAGAGTTATGAAATATTTTAAAAAAAGTTGTGGAGAATTCACATTGTAAGATGACTAGGAGCAAAGCTACTACCTTAATGAAGTGGGATCTAAATCGGACATAGCCTACCAAGTTGCTGAGATAAAGAAGAAGTTGAATATGTTTGTAACACCCCATTACCCTAGGGTACGCACCGGGACGCCCGTAGGTCACTCCGACATATATCCTAAGATAAGGGAGCGCTGCGTACAATCTCTACAATACTCCACATGGCATCACATACATTTAAATAATAAAAGTTATAACTGGAAATCACAAGATTTTTAAAATCAAAATCTTCCTCTTCTCATCACTCAAAAACAACAGTTTATACATCAAATGTACAGTCTGTACATACTGAACCCCTAATACAGATACTATGAAAGAGGAAGAAAATACAACAACTCCTAACTAGGTTATCCCAAAAATCTGAAGTCCCAGCTGACCCACCTATGTGCCATGACCTCTCTCGCCAATCTGGTCAACACAGTTTCAGAGAAGTCCCTCTAGAACTAGGAGCCTAATCTCTCGGTCCTGAAAAATAATTTGCAATTTTGGGTGAGTTTGCGAACTCAGTGAGGAACTATCATCGATGGTCCACTCAATTCATGCAA
>JANQBM010000005.1:3544383-3582702 GCA_025594535.1 Erythroxylum domingense
TTATTTGAAATTTATATATTTTAAAATATAATTTAAATATAATTATATTTATTAATAATTATTAAATTAATTTTATAAATTAAATTAAATTGAGATTATTATTTATTATTATAATTTTTAGAGACAGAGTACAATTGTATAATATGACAATGAAATTTTTAAAAAATTCAGTGACTATTTCATAAATTTAAAAATTACCCGAAACGGTATCCTATATTGACCGGTACCGTACCAGAACTCAATTCGGTATCCAGTCCGGTACGATATTCGCAACATTAGTCAAAGCAGCAGCCATACATGAGCTGTTACCAAAATCTACTGAAAAATCAACAGAGTTTGTATTGTTAGGTGGGTTCCTCCCATATAAGGGACCCATCACATACTAATATAAAAAGAAAAGTCAAAGTAGTAGCCAGGCTGCTACCAAATTCTACTGAGTTTGTTGAACTTTGGCGTGATTTTTGTTGAAATTCTACACATTGGAGGCCTATATAAGGCCTCCTCCGATATGTTAAAGAATAACACAATAGAGAGAGCCAAGGCATAGAGAGAGCCAAGGCATAGAGAAAAATAAGAGAGAAAGAGAGTTGAGCTTTTAAGAGATTCTTAAAAGTGTGAGTGATAAAATAGTAAGAGAAATTATTGTGAGGTATTCTTCGAGAGATACCGAGACTACCATTATTTTTGGTAGCACTCATTTATAAGGTGTTATGAAACTTTCTTTGTACCTACTATTTTATAGTGGAAGTATTTTTCTGAGTGTGTTCTGTGGACTAGCCCAACATTGGGGTGAACCACGTTAAATTTTTGTGTCCACTTTATTTATTATTGTTGCAATTCCTTTTTATACAATTATAACTTAGTTTGTTGGTTGATTAAGTCATATACTTTACAGTTGACACTAAAATGGATCCTCTATATTAAAAAATTTAACTGCCGAAACTAAATTAAGGGAAAATGTTGTCTGTGTTTTTCCCCCACAATGCCTCCTTGTCATTTTTCATTTTATTATTTGTGCATACACCAAAAGATAACTCAATGAGGTCTTAGACGTTTTCCATACCCCATGTGTGTGGGAAATTTATTATTGGATAAAAAATAAATTTTTTATAATTTTACTTAAAATAATTATTCTAACAAAAGTTACTATTAAAAATTCAAATTAGAATAGTCTAACAAATTCTATCACATATATAATAATCGATCATATTATATTTCTATTGATAAACAAAAATATTTTTAAAATTTGTAACACAAAAAATATTTTTAATTATATAAAATAATTAAAAATTAAAAATAACTAAAAATTAAGGAGATCTAAATTCTTCTTTTTAAAATTATCTTTCATAATTGTAATATACTTCTTCTCACTGTAGAATGTTATGGAAATTTTTCTCTTAATTTTTTTTTGGAATAATTACAATTAAAAGTTTATGATACTTATATTAATTAAATAAACAATTTTTAAATTTATTTATTTATATAAAAAGAACAGTTTTCTTTTTTAAATACAATTTATTGTCTTAAAAATTATAATATGTTATTATTATCTCGCGTCTTTTTTTCTTTCTTTCTTTATTTTTTCTCTCTTTTGACTCTCTTTTTTGTTTCATTTTGTTTGTCTTTCTTTCTCCCTTTTTCTCTCTCTTGCTTATACGTTTTTGTAACACCTCAGTAAGATAAATTTTTCTTAAAAGCGCAGTTATTTTTACTTATATTAGTTATATTATTCTTAGACATTTACATTTTGTGTGAGTTGTCTCACTTGATTGAGGCAGTTGCTTCACTCGTCTAGAAAATTAGTTACATCAGTACTCTTGATCTTTTGTGTTCTAAGTTAGTTGCTTGATTTTTTTTACTAGGGCATGCCTCACTTTAAAGATATAATTTTCTTAAACCAGTTGCACACTAATGTGAGTTGTCTCATTTTACAACGACAAGTGTCTTACCTCAAATAGATATTTACTTCACACAATGAGACTAATTGCATCATCCTTGAATATTTGTATTTCAAGTGAATTTCTTCACTTTACTAGAATAGTTGTTTCATCTTAAAATAAAATTATTTAATTTAATTATATTATTTTTTGGTTTTAGATATTTATTTTTTTCATTTGAGTGATTCGTTCAAACATTGTTTCCTCAACTTAAAAATATAAAAGAAAGAGGATGAGAGAAAGAAGAAGAAAGAGAGTAAGATATAGTTTTTAAAAGTTACACAATAAAGAAAGAGACAAGAAGATATCATATAAAAATATAGTTTTTAAGTTATTTTGTCAATTATTTTAAAAAATATTAATAAAAATAAGTTTAAATTGAATTGTTTAATATTTAAAATTTTAGATATTTAATTAAAAATTAAAAATTGAACATTGAACATTAAAAAACTTTCAAAAAAGTCTATAACTTTTTAATTTATTATCTTGAAAATTATTAGTACATGCACGAAAGTGACACTAGGTAAGCTTTCGTGGAAATTAAGACACTAAAACATTTTTGAACATATATTACTATCAAACACCGGGAAGACTCAAATCTTGTTGATTCAGCAACATTGTTATGCTTTTATCCTCTTCTAAGGTCATCTCTAATGACAAAGATTCCTTCAGCTCAGCGAGTACATAGCTCATGTCAGGTCTTTGTGTTGCATTTGGTGCAACGCAGGATATTGCTATCTCCACAGATTTCCACGCAGAATTGAGGTTGACTTCACCTTGTAATTTTGGATCAACTATTCTCTTGATATCGCCTCTTTCTATCAAAGAATGAGTCCATTGAATTATATGACAATGGTACTCTTCTACTGGAATTATTATTGGTTGCCCAGTTATTAGCTCAAGCAGAACTACCCCAAAACTATATGTATCAGTTTTCTTGTTGAAAATTCCTGATGCACGACACCTTTATGGAGATAAAAATGACAAGTTACAACCACTAAGATTTTATTTGATTAGGAGGTTTTTAAGGAAGCAAACCATTTACACTTACGATGGATCAAGATACCCTAAAGTGCCAGCAGGTTGAGTAGTGACATGGGTGTCCTTGAGTGTTGTGAGTGCCCTAGACATTCCAAAATCAGATAATTTGGCTTGCAGATCTCTAGTTAATAAGATGTTGGAAGACTTAAAATCTCTGTGAATTATTGGTGGCTTGCATCCATTGTGTAGATACTCCAACCCTGCAACTTTAATTAGAGATATTAGCTACACTTCTAACATAATTACATGAAATATGTGAAAGAATTATTTATGACAGAGCTTGACCATGTGCTGCATCTATTGCAATTTGAAGCCTCTTTTTCCAACTTATAACATCTGCTCTTGAACCTACAAAACATAAAATAGTATTCTTACTCTCGAGGAAACTAAACTTGACAATCAGTTCAATATGAATGGAAGGTTGGCCAATGAGGAAAGATAATTAACTTAGTTTATAGTTAATTACCAGATAAATGTTGTTGTAAATTCCCATTTTCCATATAATCATACACAAGCGCCATAATTCCCTCCTCGTTACAGTAACCACGCAGAGGGACCAGGCTTCTGTGATGAACAACTAGCAAGAGCTCAACCTGTATGTTCAGGAATTGTCATGGTTAATGAAAATTACTTATGCATGTCTCCCATGTAAGCTTGACAACAATTCAAGAAAACTGTTTTTCTTTTCTTTATATCTAACCTCTGCTAAAAATTCTTTATATCCTTGCTTGGAAGATGCAGACAACAACTTGACTGCAACTTGAGTGCCGTCGTTCAGATTGCCGAGATAAACTTTTCCAAATCCTCCTTCTCCAATTTCATCTCGGAAATTATTAGTAATGCTTATAATCTCAGAGTATGTAAATGAATGATTCTTTGAGTTCAGTAATGAACCATTTTTGCATTTGGTGACTGGAGAGAAGATGAAAAGATTTACTATTCCAACTTTTACAAGACAATAAAAACCACAATGAGATGTAGTCTACTCAGAAAATCTGCAAACAAAAGAAAGCAATTTACCTCTGTGCTTTTTCATTATCCATGTAATAATCATGATGCTTAACAGGATAAACGCCAGGATTGAAATCGTGGATACAACAATTGGAAGCATTAGACTTTTCTTCGATTTCTCACACGGCGCATTTAGACATAGTTTTGGATTACCATCAAAGCTGGTATTTAGTCAAAGAACCATCAAAATCGTAATCTATCTTTTATGGTAGATCAAAATATAGAAAAATGCTGAAAAGTATCAAACCTTAATTGCAGTAGACCAGTCTTAGCCTTTTCAACAAGAAGATGAGGAATTACACCGGAGAGCTTATTCCCATTTAAATTTCTGCAATGAATGCCAACAAAAAAAAATCAATTATACATGCGATCAATAAACTCTTATGGAAGCATAAATTTTTATCAACTTACAGCAGACTCATATTTGGAAGTCGTCCTAAAAACTCAGGCACTGTTCCAGTGAGTTCATTGAATGACAAATCCCTGGAACAAAATGAACTGATTAGTAGACATAAGTCATAGAATCTCATTTTGTGGATTACTATAAGCGGCTGGCACATTCTATAAAATAAAAGGTGAGGATCCTTACAAGTTCTGCATTGCTCTGAGATTCGAAAAGGCTGAAGCTATGTCTCCTCTCAAGCTACTTGAACTGAGGTTCCTGTACACAATTAAGATGAAATAAATAAATAATTAAAATATCTCTATTTGTCAGTCAAACATTCCCAAAACTAAAACATGCATGCTTGGTGGTGTACAATTTGAGAAATCTCTTCTTCATAATGCTTAAAATATAATTCACTACAATCAAATATTACTTAGTTTAAAAATAAACTCACAGCGAGATTATTTTTGAAAGTTCAGCATTGTTGTCATTAGTGCTGCAGTTCAAACCGGTCCATATATACGTTGAAGGCAGACATGGATCTCCTTGCCAGTCTATTTTATTAATTTTGTAGACTTGTTTTATTTCCATCATAGCATCAACTGCGACATTGTAGCACATGAAAACATAAGAAACTTCACAATTCTCGAACTTAATTTTCCATGCTATCAACAGTGACATCGTATCACATAAGAACATATAAAACAGTTTAGAATCCCAAATTCATAATGTATGGTGGTAGCTGTTTATTAATGGTAGCATTTGCAGTTCTATAAGAAAAAAGGGGTTATATATTTGGAATAAAGCTGAAAGTAGAGGAAGAATAAAACAGAAGGGCAAGTTTGGTAACACCTTGTATTTTTTCTTTATAAATTATACATATATAAGTAAGCGAGAGTATATTATATCACACATCTTATCACTCTTTTGAGTAAGTAAACAGGTAACAATAATATATATGTGTTTGTTGTCTTATATAAGAAGTTCAACTAACTTCACTAATATAAAATCAAATTCAAAATTTTAATTCTAATAATTACAATATCTTAATCATTATCGTCACAATTTATCAACTTAAACACGGCCTAAAATAAGTGATTGATCAATACAATAAAATTACTTGCTCTTATTTCCCTAGAAAATAGGTATATCTAATTAGTCAAACTTGTTGATATTGTTGTACTTTTTAAAGAAGTTTTCTTCTCAATCTCACTTCATTTGAAGATCTCTTTTAGTAGGTTATATTTTTAGAATACACTTTATCAGTAGGTTATATTTTTTCTTTGCGAACCCAAGGACAATATTACAAGCAGTCTTTTCCACAAGTTTCTCTTCTTAAACCGAAGATATGCTTTCAATGAAACTTTTTTTTCAATAGTGGCTTTGCTTCTTTTATTCTAAGATCTACACGAGAGACTTTGATATCACTTTATTAATTATAAAAGAAGAGGAAATGGGCATTTTCAAAAATGAAAAAACAAGAATTTAATATTAACTCAATTCTATACAAAATAAGAAAAATTATATTTAGACTCTTAATATTCAAAAACTCTAATCATATTAATATATTTACATATAATAAAATATATTTAATTTCTAAATTTGAAAAGACATAAATTACAATTATTTCTATATCAAAGGTAATTTTAACATACTTAGCTTTATTTTTAATATTTATGTTTACTATTTCTAATAAAAAAAGTATCTAGTAAATTAAAAAAAATGTAAAGTTGTAAACACAGTGACTTACCATCCGCTTGGTTTGTGGGTAGATTTGATAAGTTAACTTCTCGGAAAATCTCAAAGGCACTGAGGATTGGTGGGAGTGTAGAATCCTGTGTTCGGTTGATAGAAAAGTTGACCATTCCTCGTGATTTGTTGGAACGAACGGTGAGGGGTTTGGAGTTCTCAAGTGTAAAAGCCCCGTAATCGTCTCCATTTATCGTAACCGTGAAACCTCTTCGTCGTCCTGGCAAATTCTTCTCGATTTCAAAGAAGTACAAGTAAACATATAAATCATACCAGGGGCTAAGATCGGTGTAATAATAACTCAACGAACTACGATTAATCCCTGGCACAGCCGCAGTTCTGAACACTTCTACTGGCACTTTATTGTTATTAATGTCCTCTTGCATGTCAATATTCAGCGTCGACATAGCAACTGAAATCCAATCGGTATAAGTCACCGGAGTCCAATAGCGATCATAGGGATCATTCTTGTACCTACAATATTCTATCGTTTAAGAGACACTTATATAGACGCTCCATATCATATCTGTGTATTAGTTGGATTAATACTTGTAAGCGTTTACCTTAAACCAAACAAAAAATGTATCACGTCTACCAAGAATTTGCAATTTTGATTACCATACCTGATTGCGTTTGTATTGTTATAGCCAACGTCAGACCTCCAAAGAGTTTCCAACGTCGAAAAGGACTGACCTATGTAGCTAGAACTGTTTACTAGCCGTAGTTCCAGTGCTGAAATGAAAGGTACTCCGCCATCACTGTTTATCAGACACACGTCAATGGTATCACTTGAAGAAAAGTGAAAAATCTCATACATCGTCCATGGACTTGAATCCGTGAATCTAACTTTGACCAAAAAGTTAACCCCAACATACAGATCGAAAGTTGGGGATTGATTCTTGCCGTCGTAGTTTCCATACAGGAATTGAGCTCTGATTAAGTACGTGTTATCTCTTCCCTTCTCAGGTTTCAGGGTATAGCAATTCCTTGTTCCCTCCTCAAAGCTTCTTAAGTTCTGTAATTGTTTTCCAAAATAAGGATTATTATAACCATAACCTGCTTGTACGTTTTGATTTTTCCCACTGCTCACGAATTCTGAATCTGACTTGAAATAGATTCCTGTGTCCTCGTCGAAATAATTTGCGTCTACTCCACAGTCTATACTTATGAAACCTGACAATATTGTTAAAGAAACGTAGGTATGACAATGATATAGACATGTCATTTTTCTTGAAGTAAAAGTAGTTCACTAAGTAGAAGGCCTACAGCACTCGAAATTCTGGGTTTTGTTAATATTGTGCTGCATATTTACGTAAATCTTATATAAATATATAGATGAAATTAACTAGTATAAAATTGGATCTTGTTAACGAAAAGAGAAGATCTGGTCCAACCCACAGTTTTAACTCGTAGCTGGAGCCTGGTTTCACTCTAGCTAACTAGATATAAAGCCTGACAGGTTGAAGTCCCGCAGGATTTCCGAGAGGACGTAAATCTTACCGGGATTTTCCACGTTGTTCATTTTGGCTATATTTGCGCTGCCAAAAGTAGCTGACAGCAGAACAAAGTAGATCCATATTTCTGTAACCAAAGCAAGTGTTTTCTCTCCACTCATAATGCTAGTTGTTCCCTTCTTCAGATTACTTAAGTTTGATATAATGTTCAAACCTTACACAAATTAGAAATTTTGAAGGTTAATCGTATATATTGCGAGTCAAGGAGTCAATTTCCAAGCAACTTCTGAAAAGAATGTAGGACCATGCATATCACCGAAGTCTACTCCGATGACAATCTTTTTGAACGTTTGAAGGTCAATGGCAAAGTCAAGTTTAAGCCTGTATGCTTCCAGCCATGCAATTCCGTTCAGCCGGGGAAATTACATTAACCATTCATTATTGAAATGTTTTCCTTTCTGAAAATCATTATTGCAATAGTTGGCATCGCACTTTTCAGATATGGCGATGCATCGATGTAAAATATAACAAAAATATTTTCAATAAAAAAGAAGTAATTCGTTATAAATATCTTATATATTAACGGGAATAAGGCTTTATTGTCAAATCACATAAAATATATTAATTTTATGTGAATTCAAAATTAATTCATTTCTACTAAAAATGTTGATATACTTTTATAAAAATCTATTTCTTAACAGAATTTCTAATTAAAAATTATTGTAAAAGACTAAAAAATATAATAAAAAAGAAGCAAGTAATTAACATAAATTATTTTAAAAATTTTACAGATAAGAAAAGTAATTAACGTAAATTATTGTAAAAATTTTAGAGTTAAAATTTGCTATTGAAAATTCAAATTAGAATAGTCTAACAAATTCTATCACCTATATAATAATCAACCATATTATATTATATTTCTATTAATAAATAAAAGAATTTTAAAGAATTTTTGACGTAAAATACATTTTTAATTATATAAAATAATTATAAATTAAAAATAAGTGAAAGTCCGAACGCGTGAAGTTAAAGAATCAACTGATGAGTCGTGATTAGGGTGAAACACCACTCAAATCAAAAACTGGCTAGTGCTCCGTGAAATACGTTGAGACGTAGCAGTTGATTGGTCATGTAGGAGTAAAGCACTCTTTCGAAAGTGGGTAGGAAGTTCATGTTGCTCTCTCTCTCTCTCACTATCTACTTAGCCGGGGATAAGATTTGTTATGCCCATTATCCGGTTCTTACTGTATATAATAGATCTCATTCATTCGCTTACATTAACCAACGGATGAAATCTGCTGAAAAGAACAGGAACTCATTTAACAGCAGATCTCATCCGCTTAGCCAGCGGGGCAAGAAAAATATCATGTGGCCATGTCGGTGTCTCATTTTACCCAACGAGACAAGAAAGGTCTCCGATTAGGACACAGGAGCTGTTCTCTGCGTGACTCCAACCTTCCCCTGTCAATAAAGTCAAAAAGAACAATCACACAACGTGATTGAAGGGAGTAAAAAAGAAAAAGTTGGCATCATAATTAGACAATTGATCAATTACAACCGTAAAACTAGGGGCACTTGTAGCCTTAAATTCAGATATTGACCTAGAAACTTTTAATTTTGGATAGAATAAAGTTCAGTTAACGAGCCATTATTTATAACAGAACTTGATAAATATTAATTAAATTATTTTTGTATACTATTGATGTGCAGGATATAACTATAAAAACCACAAAAATGATAAAGATGCTATTGGGTCCATAATATTTAGTATAGAACTTTAAAGAAGTGATTAAAGTAATGCTATTAGGTCCATAATATTTAGTCTTTTAATAGTTTTCTAATTCAAATGATTGAATATTTCACTAGTTACAATTTAATGCTTGATTTATCTATAAATATTATTTAAATAAAATTTGTTGTTTGACTCTAAATTATTGATTAAATAAACAATTTACTTAAAATATATAATTTGCAAATTATTACATGTCAACAATAATTAATTGATTGTGAATTCCCTCTATATTAAACAAGTACTCTTTCCTATATTAAACAGTTACTACCAACCCCTTTGCGATTCAACTTCATACATATTTGAGACTTGTTTAATTGGAGGGTTAGTAATAGAATAGAATAGAACGTAACACACATCTATCGTTTGATTAAGGGTTTCATAATAGGATTGAACGGAATGAGATGGAAGTGGAGGGTTTCATGTTACATCCAATTCCATCCTAAATACTGAGAATAAGAAACCTCGAATTTAGAGGGTTTAAAATAGAACTTAAATTAATAAATACATACTACTTAATATACCCTCAAAATTTTTTCTTAATATCAATTATTTCTTCTAACCCTAACCTCCTTCGATATAATTAATAATATTTGTATATTATTTCTCCTTACTCTAATAATAATATTTTTATATTATTAATAATATATATATATAATTAATAATAAAATAATTTTTTAATTAATAAAATTAATAAAATTTTTATTAATGAAAACAGAAAATATATAAAAATTATTCTGTAATTTTTTTATAAATTATATATAATTTATTATTAATTATATAAAATATTATTATTAATTATTTAATAAATTTTATTCTATTATATGTGATTTATATTTAAATTTTATATTTATATTTATATTTATATAGAAATATACAAGTAAAGAATAATTTTTATATATCTTCTATTTTAATTAATAAAAATTTTATTATTAATTATATTTTATTTTATTATTAATTATATACAATTTATTATTAATTATATTAAAATATTATTATTATTAACTATTTAATAAAATTTTTCTATTATATGTGATTTTTATATAAAAATTATTTATTTATATTTTTATTTATATAGAAATATATAAATACAATTAAAGAATAATTTTTTATTTTTTCTATTTTTATTAATAAAATTTTTATTAACATTTTTTATTTTATTATTAATTATATATAATTTATTATTAATTATATAAAATATTATTATTAATTATTTAATATATTTTATTTTATTTTATGTGATTTTATTTTAAAATTATTTATTTATATTTTTATTTATATGGAAATATATATAAACAATTACAGAATAATTTTTATATATTTTCTATTTTCATTAATAAAAATTTTATAAATTAATAATAATATTGTTATATAATTAATAATAAATCGTATATAATTAATAATAAAACAATTAAAATTTTAATTGTTATAATAGTCATTTATTATATATTTCATTCCATTCCATTCATCTTCCAAACAATGTTTCACTACATTATATTATGAACCATTCCATCCCTCCCAAACAACTTTTTACCATATTACATTTCATTTCATTATAAACAGTTCCCTTTCGTTCCATTCCGTTTCGTCTCGTTCGATTAATTAAGGTCCAACCAAACAGGCCCTTAGAATGAGTACCAAGGGATTTGGGAATGCCAATAAATTATTGAACACCTACTCTTCTTTGTTTAGTTCCACTTCTTAGCTTAAATACTATGTTGTAAAAGGTCTGAACCTTTATATCAGAACTCAAATGATCTGAGAAAGGCCAGCAGCATCATGAATAGAAGGACAACACTCCATTTGATTACAGAAATATAGCTTACTTATACTTTATGCTACTTTTGGCAACTCAAATATAGCTGTTGCACATCATCCAGGTAAGCTTTACATTATAAAGAAATGCTTCACAACTTAATTGTAAATTGTCAGGATTTAATTTTTCTTACTTAATTGACATGTTCATGTTCCCAAAAAAAGTCTCTTGCTACTTTTAACAATTTCAATGCCTAAGAAATACTTCATATTCACAATGTCTTTAATGGTGAACAATTCATGAAGATATTTCTTAACATCAACAATTATTTGCATATTTGACCCTGTCACTAGTATCTCAGTAACATGTATACACTACAAGAAAAATATGAATTAGCAATGAAAAATTACCGACGGAACAGTTACCGTTGCATATTACTGACAGAAACAAATGTTGACGGGAAAAATTTTGTTTAGTGACGGTAGAAATATCCGTCGGTAAAAATGGAGGAAAATCACCCCGGCAAACTTTGCAACGGAATTTAGCGACGGTATGATTTTACTGTCAGTAAATAAGGCAGAAAATTTTCAAATTACTAACAAAAAATAGTCCGTAAGTAATTATGGTGGGAAATCATCCCAGGAAAATTCGCGAGGGAAATTACCGACAGTATGTCTTGTCCGACGGTAAACAAAACAGGAAATTACTGTCAAAAGTTTGTTCGTCGGTAAATTCCGTCGCTAATCCTAAAACGTACACGTCATCGTCTGCTTCTCCGTCAGTGTTTTAAAGTAAATGAAAACGACGTCGTTTGATTTAACACCAAACGGTTTTCATTTACATTTAACAGAACCGACAGTCTCATCCCTCTCCACCTGCCTCGCAGCCACCTGTGTCATCTTCTTCTTCGATTTTCTTCTCTCCCACACCGTCGACTGCCATTTTATTCTCTCTGTCTACAGTCTACTGTCGTCGTGTGTCTGGCTACCATCGTCGTGTCTCTAGCTACTGTCATCTCTGCTTCGATTGAGGTATTTTTCTACTGTAAAACAAAATGGTTTATCATATATTAGATGAAAGTTTAGTTAGGTATTTCGTTTATTTGTGTATTATGTCATTGAAAAACAAATTTAAGGTGTAAATGTTAGTGATAGAAGGGACAAGACGTTTTTTTGGTTGTGATATTGGGATAAGTTTCTGATGCATGTAAGGTGTTCGATGAAATGTTTGTTCTTTGAAAAATTGACCTACTTAGGTGCCGATTGTACAAGTGCAACTGGCTTTTTTTCCCTTTATAGGGGCATACAAATTCTAGAAGCCAATATGTAAAACTCTTCTATCATAGTTCTAAAGCCTTCCTTAAACTATATGATGATCTTTTAAAGGTACTCCGTTAAAATGTTTCTCATTTTATGCTTCGAATAATTAAATAAACCAACAATTATTTATTCACCTTGATCTGCATACATTCATTAATACGTCACAGCTTTTAAGGCTTTAAATACTTCATAGTAATCAAAATTAACTTTGATATAGAAGTAGTTTGAGCTATATTATTATAACTTCCTCAATTATTCATCAAGCTATATACCTTATTATGAACATGGCATTTGGTCCATTTTCCTGCTCAAGCTTATCTTCTTTAATTTAAAGATCTAATGCCCTCCTAATAATATGTGCCTCTCCTTCAACAACATACTCAAATACACCATCAATAAAATCATCAAGTATTGGCATAGATTCCTTTCCATCTTGATTGTTTTTACTTTTAGTAGAGGGTGTTTTTATCTTTATAATACTAATATTTTGATTCACACTATCTTGACCTCTAGGCTCACTCTTAGGTTCTCATTTAGATCGAACTCTCGTATTTGGCCTAAATCTAACCCTTTCATCCTCAAGAATTAGATTAACTTCATCAAAACCTAGATCATCATTCTCTTCATTAACTTTTAATGGAGGTGATGGATTGTGTCCAGTAAACCTTCTCTAATTAGGAATTCCAAGATCTTGTCACCTTTTGTGTTTCTTAAATTGATGGGATTGCCTCAAATACATATATTTTACCATAGTATGATTCATTTTAAATATTGGGAAAAGAGCATGTGTTCCTTTTCTTCCTTCAACATTGAAGTTCCGTCGGTAAAGTCCATCGTTAATATTACATACCGACAAAAAGTGAATATTTTTCGTCGGTAATTTCCATCGCAAAACGACGTTTTTCTTGTAGTGATAGCTACAATTATGAAATCCTCTTTAGTTCTCAAAGTAAATAAAGAATAGTCTATTTGTGATTGGATAAAACCAAAGGACACAAATGCAGTTGTCAATCCTTCAAACCACTACCTGAAGGTTGTTTCAAGCCATACAAACTCTTTTTGATGGTATTTTTCTTTCTACCTTAGCATTCTATTAAGGTCTTTCTACACAATTGAGCTCCTGAATGATACCTAGGGATTAGCAATATTGAGGGAGATTGAACTCTGGTCCATTATCTGACCTAATACACTTCAATTTAATATTGAATTATGTTTTGACTAACTCAACAAAGGCATTAATGTATTGTGAAGTTTTGGACTTTTTGTTTCATTAAATGGATTCGATGTACCTGGCATGGTCATTAGCAGTAGTCAGGAAGTAATGACATCCATTTCGGGTTTGTATTCCTAAAGGTCCCCAAATGTCAACATGTATTAAGTCAAAGGGTGCAGTAGCATAAGAATGACTATTATGAAATTTATGCCTTATGAACTTAGCTAGAGGACACACGCCATAAACAAAATCTGAATTGACATTGCCTTTTAAATCATTAATTCTTTGAATCTTTGAAACTAAGGATGTCCCAGCCTTAAATAACAGGTTTCAAGGTCTTTACATGACAAGTTTCCAAGGGAAGCAGGAAATGTATTTACAACCTCAAATGATAGATTTCAAGGTCTTTTCCTGACAAGTTTGCAAGGGAAATAGGAAATGTATTTACATTATTTTTGTTTGAATTGGTAGGAATAAGAAAACAAGTCTGAAGTGCTAAATGTATTTATCAAATTCCAACACCTTGTTGAATGTTTCTTTAATCGCAAAATCAAAGTGTTTCAGACAAACTGGGAAGGTGAATTTCAGAGTCTCACCACACACCTTCTTCAACATGGAATTTCTCAACGCAACTCACTTCCCAAAACTCCTAAGAAAAATGGTTGTGCCGAACGCAAGCATCGCCATATTGTTGAGACTGGTCTTACCTTGCTCACTCCTGCGTCAGTTCCCAAACAATTTTGGCCATATGCTTTTGACACCGTAGTTTATCTAATTAATAGGCTGCCTACTTCTCTTCTCTCAAATAAATCCCCCTATCAAGTTTTATTTCAGTGCTTATCTAATTATTATAAACTTAAAATTTTTGGTTATCTATGTTATCGCTAGCTTAAACCTTATACTCATGATAAACTATCACCAAAATCTACTTCTTATGTTTTTCTGGGTTATAGCAAAATTCATAAGAGTTATTATTGCTTAAATCTAGCTACAAATACCATTATTGTCTCACGTCATGTTTTGTTTGATGAGTAGGTTTTTCTATTTCAAAAGCACAAGAAGATGACTAGCTCTACTAGCTCCAATTCCTCTCCAGCTTCTATCTTCTTACCATCCTAACACTATGGCACCTCACCTCCTGAATCTTGTCCATCAATCTCACGTGCTGCTTCAGTATCTGCTTCACAACACCAACCTCCTTTGTATTTACCACCAAGTTCTCCTCCTCAACCTGTTCTCCCAACGGCATCTACTCCCCCAAACCAATCTCAACTGCACCCACCATCGAGTTCTTCTCCTCCACCTGTTCTCTCGCCAACACATCCCTCTCATATATCACTATATCCGTCACCTTCCTCAACCTCACCTCAACAGCCTACCTCCTCTAAACCATCCAACACCGATGGTTATCAATAGTTATTGACCTCACCAAATATCCGACTTGGTTCATAATGTTATTACTTCGTTGAAGATGTCCTTTACTTTAAAGGACTTGGGCCAACTTCATTATTTTCTAGGTGTTGAGGCGCAATGGTTTAATGATGGTTTACTGTTGCGTCAGACCAAATATATTCATGATCTTCTTGATAGAGCCAATATGTTTGATGCTAATGGAGTCTCCACTCCAGCCTGTCCATCGCTAAAATTGACTGCCACTAGTGATGACTCCTTTGAAGATCCAACATTAGATTGCAGCATTATGGGGGGTCTTCAGTATTCTCCAGTTTACTCGACCAGATTTATGTTTTGCAGTCAACAAGGTATCTCAATTTATGCACTCCCCAAAATCCACCCATTAGGCTGTGGTAAAGTGAATACTTCGCTACCTTCGTGCTACGTGTGATAAAAGTCTGTTTTTTGCTAAGTCTTCTTCCACCTTAATCTTTGCCTATTGTGACTCTGATTGGGCCAGTGATCCTAATGATAGGAAGTATGTTACTGGCTACTCAATTTTTTTCGGTACTAATCTCATTTGTTGGGGTTCTTGCAAAAAACGTAATATCTCTCGTTGTGAGAACCCATATCAGTTGGAGAGGGGAACGAAGTATGCCTTATAAGGGCATGGATATCTCTCCCTCACAAACACATTTTCCCAACCGTAGGAAGAATAAAATCGTGAGGGCTTGGTTGGGCTAAGACCCAAAAGTAGACAATATCTGTGGGCGGGTGGTCTAGGGCTGTTAAAATTGATATCAGAGCATGGTTTTTCCATTTTCAAAAGTGATTTTACCGTTTTTAAAAGATTCATAAGCCTTAGGAGTCGAGTTTGGGTGTCAAAGTCTTTGGCCAAGAAATTGAGTCTCGGATCATTAAGTTGACGTCTTTAATGGTCGGATGATTTTAACCTCGATGAGAGTACTTGTCAACATTCCTTGGGGTGCATGGGATATCGGATAAGCTAGGCTTAGTCTGATCTGTTTTATTAAACAACATCTTTTTCTTTGATTTTATAGTGATAGCATGGTTGGACGAGGAAGGGGAAGTCGTCACAAGGTTAAGACTTTTACTACCCGAGCCAAAGGAACACAGTGTTGAAGTCGTTAGATCCCCCTCTCATTATAGTTAGTCCTCTTGGAGAGCAAGTGACCTGTGATGAAGTATATACTGCCTGTGAGGTAAAGGTCGGTGATGCGGGATTAGAGGCAAATCTTATTCCCCTCGATCTCTAGGATTTCGAGGTGATATTGGGGATTGACTGGTTAAAGAGGCACCGCGCCAAGGTTGATTGTTATAAGAAAGATGTAGAGTTTCACACTCAGGGTGGAGTCTTGATTAAATTTACTAGTGACCGACGGGTGTTCCTGAGTTGTTTGATATCGGTGGTCTAGGGTTGTTAAACTCGTTCTTCCATAAAAGCTAAATATAGGGCCATCGCTGCTACAGTTAATGAACTTCACTGGCTTTGTTCATTGTTACGTGAAATCGACTTCTACTAAACTTCTGTTCCTCATCTTTGGTGTGACAATCTCAATGCTACCTATCTCACCTCAACTCCAATTCTTCACTCTCGCTTCAAACATCTGGAAATCGACTTTCACTATGTTCGTGAGAAAGTTCTCTCTAAGGCTCTTGTTGTTTGCTATCTTTCCACTAATGACCAACTAGCTAATCTGTTCACTAAGGCCCTGTTTGATAATCAACTTATTGCATTTAGCTGTTGGCTGATAGCTGATTATATCAGCTATTTTGACCAGCGGATTGCATTAGCTATTGTTAGAGATGTTTAATAAAATTAGCCGTTTAGTATTAACTGTTTATGTGTAAAATAACTTATGAGGACATGACTTTTAAAAAAAAAATAAGAGTATGAATATTATATATCTTAGTATTTTGTTGAATATTCTTAGTAAAGAATAATAAATTATTTAATGAATTAATAAATTAGAGTTAAATAAAATTTTTAATGTAATTAAAATTTAATATATTTTTGTTTATGATTTATAATTTTTTGAATTATTAAAATAAATAACAAAAGTTAAAATGTTTAAATTAATAAAGACATAGAAAAACAACTTTTACAAATTAGTTATTATTATTAATTGTTGGATAATGAATATGAGTGAGGTTTGAGTCTGACAAGAAAGGAATAACGTGTCTACATAACTTTTGAAACAAATGGTTGCAATATGGTACAGAAAACAAGAAGTTAGGATTTTTGTTATGTTATTCTCTCTACTACGTTTGTGTTTCTACTTTCTCTGGACCCTATTGCTATGTCGTTTCGTTTGGAGACTCTTCTTACTACTGCGCGCTTCGTTTTCCCATCTGTTGTTTATTCTTTTTCTATGCATTGTTACATCTGCATTTTTCTCTCTGCCTCTATGTTGCGTAAAGAGTAAAGAGGGCAAAATCAATATTAAACAAAAATATATCAGCTCTTATGGAGGAGCTTCTTCAAAATCAGCTGATTGGGTTGAATCAGCCAACTCAACCAGCTAATAACCAAACAACCCAAACAACTTTTTTATAAGGTCAATAAGCTAAAATGGGTCAATCAGCTAAAACAGAGTTTATTAGCTCTTTACCAAACAAGCCCTGAGCCCTTGACGAAGAACAAATTTTTACACTTTCGGAGCAAGTTGAGAGCTCGGTCCCCTGCTCAACTTAAGGGAGGATGATAAGGATATCTCTCCCCTAGTTTTAGTTCTCTTGTATATTTGTTATTTATTATAACTGATCTTCTGATTTTCCTTTATCCTTTAGATTTACCGTACCTTAATACATGTATATAATGCGTACTATCAATAATATACCGTAAGCTTATTTTGCCAATCAATATCTTATCATAAGTAAGTATGTTTTCAACTTTATATATTATTTTTCGTGTATTTTAAAAGATAATTTTTTAAAAAAAAAGTAAATTTTATTTTTTCACATTTTAAAATATAATAATTTAATTCTAGTAGAATTTCAAAAAGTAATAATAAAATATTTAATAATGATGACACAGCAGATTACCTCAACTAATATATTTATTATATAAAACAACATGTGTCCTACAATTTTGTGTTAAAAATTAATATTTTAAATTTTAAAAAATCAAACATATGAATAAACAAACTAAACTCTCTAACCAGAAATAAGTGAGCTTAAAACATAGAGGATAAACTAGCAGCAAACGTCAAATTATGTCTTATTGCGAATAAATATAATTAGTACCTCATAATACGTCCAAACACAGAAGCATCAGTTTGTCAGTTAAATGACTCAGGCTAAGGAAAATATTGGACTTTTACCGAACACTCAAATGCAAATGCTACAACTAATAAATACTGCCGTCATGCAAATTGAAGTTTCAGATTGTGAAGCATTTTACGTTCTCTTGAGCTACAATGTCACAGTTGATGCTATGACGGAGATAAGGGAAATCTACACGATTAATAAAACAGACTGGCAAGGAGATCCATGGCTGCCGTTAATGTACAAATGGACTGGTTTGAGTTGTCGCAGCAATGTTGACTTCCAAAAATAATCTCTGGTGTAATTCTTCATATTCTTGTTGAAAGGGTTAAGATTGGTCTTCTACGATTAAGGTTTGATACTTTTCTACATTTTCTATAGCTAACTGTAATCTACAAAGTTGTGTCAAATTTATCTCTTCGTCAATTATATTTAAAAATGGATTGCATTTTTTATCTTGCTCTGATTAAATACCAGCTTTGATGGTAATCCAAAACTATGTGACAACAAAAGACCGATCCTTCCAAATGTTTCATCCATCGTTTCAATTTTGGTGTTTCTCATCTTAAGCATCATGATTATTATATGGAAAATGAAAAGGCACAAAGGTATATTGCTTTCTTTTGTTTGTAGACTTTGTGAGTAAACTACATCTTCCTATGGTTTCTACTATCTTGTATAAGCTGGGATAGTAAATCTTTATCATTTTCTTTGTAGTCACCAAATGTAGAAATTGTTCATTCACGAAATCAAATGATCATTTCTTTACATACTCTGAGATTATTAGCATTGCTAACAATTTCGGAGACGTAACTGGAGGAGGAGGATTTGGAAAGGTTTATCGTGGCAACTTGAATGATGGCACTCAAGTCGCAGTCAAGTTGTTGTCTGCATCGTCCAAGCAAGGAGATAAAGAATTTTTGACCGAGGTTAGATATAAAATAATAAAAAATGTTCTTGCTTCATCAATCTTATGTAGGAGAGATATGTGTTCATTCACCATGACAATTCTTGAACATGCCGGTTGAACTCTTATTAGTTGTTCATCATACAGAAACTTGGTACCTCTGCTTGGTTACTGTAACGAAAAGAGAATTATGACACTTGTGTATGAATAAATGGAAAATGGGAATTTACAACAGCATCAATCTTGTAATCAACCATGAACTAAGTAAATTATGATCTTTGATCATTGGCCAAACTACCATTATATTGAACTGATTCATCAAGTTTACTTTCCTCCAGAGTAAAAGAATACTACTTTATGTTTTGCAGGCTAAAGAGCAGACGTTATAAGTTGGGAAAAGAGACTTCAAATTGCAATAGATGGTCATGCTCTGTCATAGATAATTCTTAAGTGATTTTATATAAGTATATTGAAGGTGTATCTAATTTCTCTAATTAAAGTTGCAGATCCACACAGATTTTAAGTCTTCCAACATTTTATTAAACAGAGATTTGCAAACCAAAATATCTGATTTTGGGCTGTCTATACACCCATATCACTACTCAACCTGCTGGCACATTTGGGTATCTTGATCCATTGTAAGTGTAGTCAACTTCATAAAATACACCTTTATTTTCGCCTCCACAATGAACTAGCTTCATATATTTAATTGATTAACTCTGATTACTTGTCTTTCTTGTCTCCCGTAAAAGGTGCCATTCATCAGGTATTTGCAATAAGAAAACCGATACTTATAATTACAGTTTTGGGGTAGTTCTGTTTGAAATACCAACTGAAGACTACTGCTGTCATATAATTAAATGGACTCTTTCCTTGATTGAAAATGGCGATATCAATAGCATAGTTGATCCAAAGTTACAAGGTAAATTCAATCCCACTTCTGCCTGGAAAGCAGTAGAGATAGCAATGTCCTGCGTCGATCCCACTGCAGCACAAAGGCCTGATACGAGCTATGTACTAAACGAGCTCAAGGAATCTTTGTCGATGGCGATGGTCTCAGGAGATGCTCAGAGTCCAGAAATCTTCACATCATTTTTGGATTATATGAGTGTTCCTAATGCTAGGCAGTAATATATATTCAACAACGTTTTTGTGTACGAACTTACACTAGTTAGTGCTACTTTGTACTATCATTAACAAGTTCCAAGGTTTTGTCTCCTTTATTTACATACTATGAGATTATCAGTATTACCAAAGGTATAATTGGAGACGGAGGTTTCGGAAAGGTTTAATAATTTAATTGTTAATACAAACTTAATGAATAGAATGTTAAGACGGCAGAAGTATAATTAAATAATTCTATAATTATTTTAAAAAAAATTTAATTCTATTTAAGTCTTATAAAATTAAAGAAGATAACAAAATAAATACATTGACTTACAAGCAGCCAACACTATCTTATTCACTCACAACTTTAGCTCACACACAACTATTCTCAAACATCTCTACAAAAACTGTAGAAACTCTCCAAAATGAGATCTCTCAGAGTATGCTAAAGCTTGTGATAATAACCTGATGTTTTCTGTCTTCCTCCAAGACTCACCATCTAAGCTTAGAAGTAGGGAAATACTGCAAAAAAAAAGAGAGTAATTTTTTGTATTAAAAATCAGCAAAGTAATGCAAATAAAAATATTTCAACGTTATTTAGAGTTGATAATAGACTGAGTCAAACATAATAGACGAATCAAAATAAACTAAAAAAATTTTATTCGATTTGAATTCCATTCGAGTTACGTTCTAACTTTGGGATCATGATTTTACCTTTTCTATGAGGGAGAGATAGTATGGCTTGACTTTTTCCACATCAATTCGAACTTTGCTCTTGCTATAAAGATCGTATTTGCTGAAAGTTTTGTCAGGAGAAAAAAATTGTTTTTGGTCAGTAACTTGGAAAGAAAATGCAGTAATGAACATGTTAGATAGGTAAGTTTACTTGAATATTTGGAGCCATTTAAGGTTTTCAATGTCCTCTTTGTTCATCAAATGCTTGTAGGCCTCGGATTTGTGCAAAGCTGTAATTTCAATCAGTTTCCATCAGAATCAAATGAACTCTTCTTCTGTATAAACTCTTCTTGAGCAAAGCTATAAGTTTCTTTACCATAGAATGAATGGTATCTTATGATGAAAAGAGCGGCAGAAGGAAGGGTTGTCTTATTCTCCTTGGCCACCTGAGACAAAAACAAGGCTTTGGTTTGGATTTTATTGTTCAAGAGGAAGACATGCTTTCCTTTTTTTTTTTCCTTTTAATTTGTTAAAAAACAGAAAAGTGTATAAAGATTGAAGTTGGTACCAGGTACATGTAGTCATCGTGTCCCCACGACATCATAACATTGTCCAGGCCACATCCTTCCTCATAAACTCCATATTTTGTGTTGTAAGCGGGATTGCTGAAGTCAGGATTCTCCTTGAAATACTGTGCAAACAATTACCAGGATATTTCAGATATTTCATCAGATAAGTTCCCTCATATATGCATCCAATCTTTCTTCTTGATGCAGAATCAAGTTTAAATAGTTTCAAACCTATTTAAATTAGAACCATAATGATATTATTTTAATTAATTAATTTTTAAAATTATTGAATATTTATAAACAAAGAAAGAAAAAGACGAACCTTGTGGTGGACAATTGATTCATCAAAAGCACATCCAACAGGGTACGTATCGCCTGGAAAAGTAGATCAAGAAGAGTATTTTTCTCAGCACAAGTTTCTGATTCATTGAAATAGAACAAGATCAATATGTTGTCTGATCTGCTGACCTACCTACAACAGCCCATTGAGGCAGCTGGCCAAAGCTAGGATGAAGAAGCACCTTTCCAAGATCTAAACAAACCCACAATAAAAACCAACTTAAGCAAAACATGATCAAAATATTAAGTTAATCACACATTAGCTTGAAGATAATCAAATTACCATGAATGAGTCCTGTCAAGTGCAGCCAACCCTCATCAGGATAATCCTTCCTGATTGCTTCAGCAGTTTGCAACAAGTGTTCAATTTGGGGTTCATCCAAGTCAGGATCACTTTCATCCACAACATTGTTAAGAAGTTCACAACATTCCCATATACTCATTTCCACTTTGTCCAATTTCCCATACTCAGCTCTCATCTTCTTGACCTGCATTTTTTGTTTCTCTTTTTCAGTTCAAAGTCTGTTTATATTTAATATAATATTAATGACAAACACTTTACTTACAAAGTCATAAGTTTGGTTGATGTGATTAATCCGATAAAAATCCTCAACTCCAGGTTGCCTGTCACCTTCAGCATTATAGTCCCTGATAAATAGATTTATGAATTTAATCAACACTTTCAACAAAAATCTTAGGATTAATGTCTAATGTCTATAAATAAGCACAAGAAGACAAAATTTAATACGGTCAGGTGAAATAAGCTGCTTGAAGTATTCACTTGTCTTGATATGAACTCCAAAAGCATTAAACATGTAATCAGTACACTTGGCTTAGTCACAAACAGAGAAAAACCCAAATGTTTTCTATTATGTTTTTTAATTTTTTTCTTTCCTTAAAATATTTCTTTTCTTGTGATACGTACATATTCCTTAGAAAAAGTAGTACAATTTCTATTGTTGAAAGCGAGACATAGATCTTGTATTCCTCTTTAAATGGGCAAATATATATTAATGGGTTTATCATGCAATAGGAAAAGATATATATAAAAGTGGAATTATGTAAATGTTTACAGAGAAATATTAAAAACCTAAAACTTTGGCCAAAAGAGTTGGTATGTGGCACCAGAAATCCACCGTCCAGCACTAACTCCTTGTCATCCTCCGACACGTGAAAGTCTTTCTTTTCAACCACTTCAACTCCTGTCACTAATATCCAAACATTTGGTGATTAAAAGGGTTTCCCTACTTTATATTTCTTTAAATAATTTGCCAAATCAATTCTTAAGAAGGGTATAAACTATAAACATATATTTTAAAAAAATAAAAAAAAAAACAACTTATAAGGCCTATAGATCAATTTGGAAGATCAAATGAAACCAACAAAAAAATGAAATTTATGAGAAATTTTGAAGAATCAAAACCCAAGTTGAAATTTTGAGTAATGATTTCAGATCTGAAACGTCGAAAGAAAAAAAAACAGAAGAAAATTGATCAAGAAACGAGTTGAATACCAAACTCAGGCTGCTCAATGAGGATAGTCATCCTGAATCAAAAACCAAAGTTCTGAAACAACAGAAACTGTGAAAGAAGCAACAAAAAATCTTTGCGATACAGATAGGTTTAAGAAGAAGAAGATGTGGTGGTGAATGCATAGTAGGGTCTGGTTTAAAGGGTATTTATATTGGCCGGATAGTCCTTCCCAGAGAATTCAGAGTTCCCGAGTCCTTCCCTGAAAATCCGAACTTCCTCGTTTACAATATGCTTGTACTTGTCTGTCCTCATAAGTATCCCTGCATTTAATACACAATATATCTGTATATCTCTATATATATATATATATATATTAGCCATTAGTCCATCAGCAAAAACTTGGCGATAGTCCCATGCAAGTTGACAGAAGTCAGCGAAAGAGCAGAACAAGACGAACGACTTTTTCGCTATTTCAGTCTTTAATTTCATATATTCTTATTAATAAATTTTTTTTATTTTTAAACTCTTTAATTTATGTTAATTTCCACTCAATGTTATAGAATTTTCGGTCATATTTGATACAATGCAATGTATAAATACTTATAATTCTTGCAGCTCATGTACCTATGATAGATTACTTATCTAATCAATATTTTAATTTATATTAATTATCAAAATATTAAAAAATGAGTCGGATAATTATAAATTTAAAAACATAAGAATATACATTAACCTTAATTATAAAGTAGAACATACTTAACCATAAAATTAAATCCTTAATTAGATATAAATTGGTAATTAGAGAATTATTATAATAAAAAGTAAATCTAATCACCAGCTGGATACACTTAATCATTCTTTTCTTAACCACAAATTTGATTCTCTATATAATTATTCTTGATAACATAATTACTTTTGTACGGAACCCCTTTTTAGATTCGAAGTAAGTAAGCCACGGATTTGCTTGTAGTGGAAAAAAATTGAGGGCTCTTTTTGCTCAACATCCTAAACCAATGTCCTTCCTTACAAATAAGCCCTTGTTGGCAAAAATATCATAGTTATTAAATACAACTGGGACCCATTCGAACCATATCTTCATTGTCACGACTGAGTCAGCATTGCGTTGGACACCCCAATTTCTTCTGAGAAACGCTACCCAACAAATGGGGTCCACCTGACGTGGCTCCCAGTCAAGGACAATGACTTTTCTTCCTTACTTTGTTGTTCTCATTAGGGAGTTGATGTGTCCACTCCCAAAATCCCTGTTTCCACGCTGCAGTACCGGTCCAAAATTGCTCCTCGGTAGCTGGCAAACGTGTCCTTGGAAAAACTCCATGAGTCAGTGTCGGAAATGACACGTGTACAACTGAGTTTTTCCCTCGTGAGAAAGATATTTATCATGTTCGATGGTCTGGGATAAGACACCTGGGGATTGCTTACTAAGAGAAGCAGATTACGTACTTTATGGTTTTTAGATGATAATTCGTATTGGTCATTAGAATCTCTGATACTTGAGTACCTCATCATTTTTATTTTTGTAAACGGTATAATTTGCAGCAAAATCCCCTTATTTATGGATGAGAATTCAAGTTAATTTCTTTGAGCAAATCCCTTATCGTTTTCAAAAGTTTATTTTTTTTTAAGTCTAATTTTTTACATGTATTCACTTAAATTCAATAATTTAAAAACTCAATCAATTTGGTCTGCTCAAGGTTTTTTGAACCGTTCAACTTTTCAATTTGATTTATTTTAATAATTTTTATTATTAAAATTGATAAATTTATTAATTAATCGATTAAAATTTTTAAATTAATAAGTTTTATAGACTAAAATAATAAATTAATGTTAATTTAACAATATCTTTTTTTAATTAAACTTCAAATTTTTGATAGATAAGGACAATCTTTTTTAATCGTACTAACACTTTAAACCTTAAACTACTTCAAAACACGGCTTAAATTATCTAAAGTTCTGTTGCATATAAAAAATGTATTATCATGTAATGCCATGGTCAAGTCAATGGAAATGTTTGAGTCGGTTAAAATTTGAGTATCCCCTTTAAGGGTATGTTTGGTTGAAGGTTTACTAATGGAATGAAATATTATGTTTATAATATAATGGAACAGAATAGAAAATGAGAATTTAATATTACGTCTCATTCAATCTTAAACAGCAAAAATAAAAAACTTCTGATTTGAGGGGTTTATGATGGAATGTAAAATGATAAACAACTTTACACTATATTACATTATAAGTCCTTTATCCAAATAACATTTCACTATATTACATTATGAACCATTTTATCCCTCTCAAATAACAATTTTCTAATATTACATCCATTTACATTCCATTCTATTCAATTCCATTATAAATCATTCCATTCAATTAAAAACTTTACGTCCAATTAAACATAGCTTAAAAGTCAAGTTTGCTTAGCTTGTAGTTCAAGTTTTCCAACCATTCTTAATTTCATTCCTTGTTATTTTCTCTGTTTCAACAATAACGTTTATTTTAATGAATTTTAGTTCATAATGACTTGCATTATTTAATATTTTAAGGTATATATGAAAATTGTAAAGATATGATTATTCCATTTGGGTGACCTTGACCATGGAGGTAAGATAAGTTTGTTTAAGAAATAACTTGGATAAGATTGCTTGAATATGGTCTGTCTTGTTGAAAAAAAGATAGTCAATAAATAAATTGGATAAGGTGTTTGAAGATTGTTGATCTGAAAATGCAACGGGCAAAGTGATATTTGGAATCGGACTATATGTCTTCATATTATATATAAGAAGAAATTAATTGAGTCATAAGAATTTGTGCACAGGAGTGACATAGTCAAGTAATTTTAGGGTAAACAATGTAAATCTTTACTAATTTAATACAGTATTTTATTATTTTGAACGAAAAAATATTTGTAATAATAAATCTTAAGAAAATAGTTTTTATGAGGCTTTCAACAAGTTATTTTAATATAAATTATTATATAAATAGTTATTACGTACGTTGTAGTATTATTATAAAACATAACATTTACTATAAATTTTAGGGTTTGAAAAGATCTAATAGTATGTAACCTTATCTCTAACTAATAGAAATTCTCTTTCCAATTGACCTACTAGAATTATTATAATTATTGTACATTTTAATTTAACATAACCAAACTCTATTTAAGTTCTTGTGTCATGTAATAAAAATGTATATAAAAAAAGATAACTAGCATACAATTATTCTTATTATTATATGATATATTTAGGTTAGACTTAGGTTGAATTTTAATATGATTAAGTTAGAATAATCATGTAAATATTATTGTAATAATTTTTACAATAAAATATTTATATCTTTTACGTGAAATATATTACATTACTTTAAGTAAAGAGGTTAAAACACTTTGATATTAAATTTTTAACGACTAAAACTAATCTTTTAAATATCAGACTGGAAGTTAAATATGTAAGACAAGAGGTTTAAGATTTAAAATGTTTCATCGGTATTATTCGAGCATAAAACCAATTAAATATTGAATAATTTGAAAAATAATTGAATAAAATTATCTTTATGATTATTAAATAAAAATTAATCAAATTATTTTAATTTATAAAAATTGATTAGTTTATTAAAACTGATTGACTACTTAATAAACTGATCATTTTTAACAATAAAAATTATTAAAGTAAATCAAACTAAAGAGTTAAAACTTGAATTAAAAAATTATTTAAAATTTTTACTGTTAAATTGGTTAAATAGACTTAGTTCATAAAATATTGGTTAAAACAGATTGAGCTCAATCTAAAATAGTTGACTTCAATATACGATAGGGTTGGTGAAAGAAATAAAACTAATTACGTGAAGAAATGGAGGAATCAAAGATATAAAATAGTGGTTACCGTAAATGCACAAGTCATTTTGGAAACTACAAAACAAAGCCAGCTGTCGAGCATCAGGTCAAAATAAAAATCTCATAAAGCAAAACCTTTTGTGACAGCAACAAGACCATAACTAGCGGACGAGAATGGTTTGTTTTGACAACATCATTTGAAGGAGAGGTTCGGTTGCTTTGCTTCCTGACAAAAACCCCCACCTATTCTTGGTTTTGACAACGTTGTTTATATTTCTTAAGTTCTCTCTCCCTCCTTCGTGTCATCACATACATGCCTTGTCTTTAAGGTAATTGGGAAGCACAATTGTCTTAACATTTTTTCACTAAACACAATTATTTTATTACCTATTTGTATTTATATTTATAATTACTTACTTTTTATTTATTATCTTTTCTATATTTTTGTCTATTTTTTATTTTTATTATTTTAATATGAATATATATTTTATGTGAGTTTATTAAAAATATTTTCTTTATTAATTAAGAATAAGATTACAGATTACTTATTAAATCTCTTCAAATCATACATTTGAGCGAGACTTTATTGGATTGTTCAAGTTCTTAAATTTAAAAAAAGAACAGAACTTAAATTTAGGAAGCCTAATTCAATATTTACAGCAACTTTTTATCTATGATCAAAGAACTGGAAGTCTGGAACACAAGCGACCAAAGAACATAATCACCTAAGATTACCTTCCAAGTTAGCTAACTTTCTGTTATCTAGTCCACGCCAACAAAGCTCTGATTAGACCTTTTGGGCCTTTAGATGGTTTTCGCAATGCCTTCTCATTGCAATATCGTTTCATTTCCTAGGTAGCAAGAACACGCCCTAACTCCCGGTCCTCCTGACAACTTGAAAACTGTAGCACGCCTTTTGTCCTCCTACCAATATGTTAGTCTCCAATACTTTCAGAATTGTCATAAGAGTATAATAAGGATCGCCCTCATCTTTCGACAACACAGGCACTCATGTAAATTAAATTATAGAAACCTTCACGAGAAGATCGAGTCCAGGGGGTAAAATGGTTCAATTCAATCAGAAGAGACAAAGTTCAACAGGGTTTTCGTACTTTATTGACTTTCAACTATTGGAAATATTGGAAATATCCGATAGTACAAGATTACATTGTATGCTAAAAGAGCACTCAAGGGTAGGCTTGTTATGTTAGAAACAAGAATCTTAATCTTAAGGGATTAAACGGCTGGTTATCCTAAACATCCTGTTCTCTAAGTGAGCTCAGCTTGTGAACTCTACATATTCTCTAAGGGTTCTACCAACATGTGAAAAAAGGAAGAGTGAAACAGAAGGCTCATTAACTCATAATTTCATCCTTTTGGATGGACCTTGATCGATAATTGGATCAACTGTAGGCAGTGGGTCTCCTTGTTGAGCATCTGGACCTTTTTCTGCTTCCGCCGCTGGAAGATAGCCTTCTGGAAATGGTGGCGGTGGCGGGGCGGGTGGTAACTGCAAGACCATATCCGAAACAGAAAGAGATCACTATCACATATGAGATAAGCTGGAAGGGAAGACAAAAAGATAGAACAATAGCTAAACAAAATTTATTCTTCAATTTTTTGTACTGCTGACAATTGACATCCTATCGAACTTTAAGTTGCTAAGGCTTTGTGGTTAGAGAACAATCAAAGGACAATGCTCAGATAATCTTCAAGAAAAGAGAATATGGAGGATTTTGTTTAGATATATTAAAGTTACCTTTCTCTGCAAGGAAGCAAGAATATGATCTATCCTCTTAACTTCTTTGAAATCAACCATCTCCTTACCAGCCTTTGGTTCAGAAGCTACACCGTCGTTATCAGTATCAACTGCAACAGAAATTTATATAAAACAACTTGATGGAATTGAAAAACAAAATAATATATGGGTCATTAATTCAAATCTATGGTATATGCACTTGTGTTGTGACTACAAAGTAATCAGTTTTCGTTCACCTTCTCGAAATATCAAGTATCGACTGTAAGGAGATGAGATGAAGAATGCAAAGGAAAATAAAATAAAAGGTGGTATTATCGTCCATAAATTTCCCGTCAAATGAACTTCCTGTTTAGAAGGGAGATTATTTGAAATGATACTAGCAATCAATCCAAAAAGAAACTCCAGGGCCATCCCAGAGCTTCTCTCCGTATCCTACTTGCTTACAACACAAGAATCACATGACAAGGAAAAAGAGCAAAGCAGCACATCAATACCATATCCAATCTTCTCTAACTTTGAGGCAGCAGTAGTAAATGCCTTTGAAATATAGTACAATGCTCGTCCCTGCCATATGGATAACCAAAGATTACACTAGGATCATGCAACAACAGCAGTAAACACAAGTATCTGCATCATATCACAGCCAGATCATAAATGCTTGATCTACTAAAACTTCAATTTAAGCTTCCATCATTTGTACCTCAACCTCAATAATAAATAAAGACTTCTCACTCCATATTCTGAATGGGATTTTTCATCCTTTCTTTTCTCCAACTTTCAAGATGTGATGTAATACATGACAGTCGAAATCCTCATACACAAAATATGTCTTTTTTTTTCTAAATAATGTTTAGTTCATGAAATGTACCAAGCTTTGGCAACTACTCTGCCTCATGTCAGACAAGTTCATGTATATAAGTATCAAGAAAACAGAAGTAAAGGTAAAGCTCACAATTCGAGCTGCAAAGACATTGGAAAGCTGTGGAGCTTGATATATGGAACCATCCAAGATATAATAAGTAAGCATTGGTGTGACTTTCTCAGGACTATCCCTCTTCTGCTTACGAATAACAAACAGATGAGGCTCCATCACTTCACTCAGCACGTATTCTGTGCCTGTCATTTTTCTTGAAAAAAAGCAACACATAAGCCTTTCCTTCCAAATTCTTCAATCCAACTTAAAGAACTCATAGAGTACATACAGTAATGACATCTAAATCTTGACAATAAGGCTAAAACCTTGACACTATAATAACGTATACTGTACAACATATGACAAAAACGCACATCAGTAAACATCAACCCAAAGACAAAAACTTTGTCAAAACCCAAAAAGTTTCAACCTGGAAAATGCACAAACATACAGAAAAGGAACAATTTGCGTGGTTTTACTTACACGAGATGTGAGGGGTCAAGTGGGTGTATAGATCGCAACCGAAGTTGTTCGTTGTTGCAAGTGAAGTCATAGAAAGGTGAAAGCGCAAAGTAATCGAACACAAAGTTCCGATCGAGAGGGTACGAGTTGAGCCATAGTTGGTCTCTGAAGCAAATACCCGTCATGTCGGTTCCCGGAGGCTGTGGCGCCGCTGGAGGGTTCCCGTCGAAGTTCACCGCCGGAGGCGTCGCCATTTTGATGGGTTTAGGAAGTTACCGACAGCCCAAAGGACCTGGGACGAGTAGCGCCTGATTCCTTTTTTCTCAAAGAGAAGAATCAAGAAATCTTGATGTTATAATTTAAAGTTAATCGAATTTAATATTAAATTTAAGAATAAAGATATAGACTTTTTCCGTAATTTAAGAAATTAAAAAAAAAAACTGATCTTAAATTTCTCGATTTTTTTCAACTTTTTAATTTTTTGAAAAATTTCGAAAAATTCTTTATTTTAAACTGTAATTAAAAATTAGTTACCAAAATATAAATATCAAAAATAAAATAATCAAATATTACCAATATGATAAATTATCCCGCAAAATTATTATTACTTTTTCTAAAATTAAATGATGTTATTTTGTTATTCTCCATCTGCCATCAAGTCAGACTCAATCTGACCTACAAAATTATTATTATTTAAAAAAAAATTGTTTGGTCGTTATTTGTAGAATTTTGGGCTTGTTGGACTTACATCTTTTTATCATTCTAACTTATCTCAAATCTTAAATATAATTAGTTTAAGTTAAAAGCTAAGTTAGAATCGTAACGTAAATAGTATTTGATTAATTAATGTTTGATGTTTATGTTATTTGTGTTTTATCATTTTTTTTTACTGAAGTTAAACAAATTCTAAGAAAACTAAAACTAGAAGGAATGTTTTGAGAATTTTAAATAATTATTTAAATTTTGAATAAAAGTTTTTTTTCAAGTTTAAAAAAGCTTATAAACTTAAATAAACCCCACAATGATTTAGATGGACAATCTCAAAAGAATTACCCTATAATTTATAAGTTTTGGAGATTAATTAAATTTACAATAACAACAATCCAATAAAAACTTGTTAAAACGTGAATTTTGAGGAAGTATAATAATATACAGCCTTATTCTTAATTAACCGATAGGTTGTTTCCAATTTTTATTTGTTCTTACCCTAATTTGTTCTTACTAATCCTCCGGTTTAATATTGTTAACAGCCTAATCCAATTTTTATTTGATAGACTGCGTCAACGTTTAAACTGCTAATAAATATCTCAAGACTAATTTCTTATCAGGAATTGGTCAAGTACTGTATACATCTTTGTTTTATTATCTTGACTTTGATTTACAAATTGATTAGTTATCATTTGCCACCAGATAGCAACATCTTTGGTTAACCTTTACATTTCATGGTGACAATCATGACAGTGAAGATATCATATAGAATGTAACTGGGGATTTTACAAAAACCTGGAGATGTAAGACTCTCATGCATGCTGATATTGACTAGATAGTTGTTAATTCGATTCAGGTAGAACCAGAGAAACAGTCATACGATTCAGAGCTGAAAAGTAAGGTTTCAGGATTATCATTTCTGTTTTTAAATTAATTGGTTTTAGTCAATTGACCTGTCCTGTCTACTGCATAATTGCGTCTTTCGAATAATTAAATCCATTATTTCCCTACCAACTTCGGTTTCATTACAATCCGTTGATACTTAAAATTACTATAATCATTTACAAGTTGGCAAAGCTATTACAGCAGCAGTTGAAGAAGTCCAGGATCATAATCTATGACACATGAACTTAGTTTTCTGTTCATCTATCGGAAAAGAAACCGGAGAGCAGAAGGAAGATGCTGCAACATTTACTTTTCATTTTTCTCTGTGTCTTAGCTCCTGCAGTTCCGGGAGATGCACAGAATCAAACAGGTTCTTGTATCTCGATTTATGGTTAAGTTTCTGATTTCTTAACCATGAAACTAATCAGGACTTTCTCTATTCCTCGATCGCAGGGTTCATTAGCATAGATTGTGGCTTACCTGCAAATGGAAGCTATACAGATTCGAAAACAAGCCTGGATTATATTTCGGATGAGACGTTCATTGTCAGTGGCATAAGTAAGAGCTTAGGACCTGATTTCAACAGAAATGGCGCGGACACGCAGCTGTTATATCTAAGGAGCTTTCCTCAAGGTGGCAGGAATTGCTACAACATATCACTTACTGGAGGCACTAAATATCTGATCAGGGCTAGATTCTTGTATGGAAACTATGACAACCTGAATAAACTACCAATATTCGATCTACACATAGGGCCTAACAAGTTGGTCAATGTCCAAATTCTCAATGCCTCGGTTCCTGTCAATACTGAAGTCATATATAAGGCCGCGTCAAACTACATGTTTATCTGTCTGGTGAATGTTGGTTCTGGAATACCGTTTATATCAGCTTTAGAATTCAGGCCTTTGAACAGCACCGCATATCCAATTCAGTCTGGACAACAGGTACTGTTCTTACGGAAAGATGTTGGTTCCAGAGCCAATAAACAGTTCAGGTAAGTCATTATATGCCTCCAAAACTTTAAGAATGCGATTTGCAGGTGTATAGTTCAAGCTTACTGATCCAGGAGAGTGAACCTGCAGGTTTCCTGATGATGTATATGACCGTATCTGGGATCCTTACCCTTTAATGAAATCAACTGATTTGAGCACAAATATAACTATTGAACCTGATCCCCAGCACATTGAATACCAACTACCATCAAGTGTCATGAGAACTGCAGGTTCACCAAAAAACACCAGCGCACCTGTAAATTTCTCCATTAGTGTAGGCGCTAGTGGTTACAATTTCTATGTCTGCATGCACTTTGCTGAGATTGTAAAGCTAGGAGCCAACCAGTCACGACAATTCGACATTAACATTCAATACCAGATGGACCAGTTGAACACGAATTTGAATACCAGGAACTGGATTCCATCTCTTGTTCCCCACTACCTGTCGACGACCACTATCTGCACCCTGTCAACTGGAACATGGATTAATTTTTTACTTGACAAAACCGAAGCTTCAACACTGCCACCTCTTCTCAATGCTTTGGAAATTTATTACATAGTTGAATTCACACTGGCACCAACAGATCCCAGCGATGGTATGTGTTAATTTTCAAATCAGCATCTTCCTTGTTTTGGTAATGCATATCGTAGCATACATAATCTGATCTAGAATTACTTAAAATACCGAAAAAATATACCAGTTGTCGCTATTTCGGAGATCAAGTCAATGTACAAGGTAACGAAAAATTGGCAAGGAGATCCATGTGCTCCTCAAGCCTATGCGTGGGATGGACTCAATTGCAGCTACAATAATGCTCAACCTACAATCACATCCTTGTAAGTATATACATAATCAAATCTGATCAAGTTATTCCCTTTTCCTTTATATTTTTCTCCATCTTGACAATTATTGATTAACATTCTATCAGGAGTTTATCCTTTAGTGGACTGACAGGGGAGATAGCTCCAGAAATAGCTAATCTAAAATCACTTGAATCTCTGTGAGTATCCTTGTGCCATTTGGAAATATGCAGTTCTAAAATGCTGATACAGAAATTAATCTGTCTTACAATTGCTTTTATCATGTCAGGGACTTGTCAAACAATAATTTAACTGGCGCAATCCCTGACTTCCTGTCACAATTGTCTTCCTTGAAAGTCCTGTAAGCTACTTTCTATTAAGAATAAAATCAATTATAGTGTGAAACGTTATCAGAACTATAAAGTTCCCTGTGTCTCTGCAGAAACTTAGCAGGAAACAATCTTACAGGTGCAGTTCCAGTTGCCCTCATCCAAAGATCCCAACAGGGTTCTCTGCTTCTAAGGTCTGACTTCATGTACCAGATGTCTCCTAACAATTCTCGATTTCCCATTTCTTCTTTCTTTCGACATTTTGTAAAATCATTATAGGAACGTCCAGTTCTCATCATATAAATGATAAGAACAAATTGTTGTTGGGTACTTATACTTACATGTCCTACTTTTGTTGTCACTTTTATCATCAATTCAAGTGTTGATGGAAATGCAAACCTCTGCACATCGATTTCATGCAACGACAAGAACAACAACAAAAATAACGTTGTTGCTCCTGTGGTTGCATCAGTTGCCGCCTTCTTTGTCATTGTATCATTAGCGACCATATTTTGGAGCCGAAAAAGAAGGCAACAAGGTATGACTTTCTCTAGAAACTAATCAAACTACAGAAACATAGATTTAAATCAACACTATCCGAAGCTTTGAATATATAATTGCAGTGAATTTTCTACTGAACAGTTTGAAACATTTAATTTTCTGCAGCCAAAAAGACGGAAGCTGAAAGCAGCAAGACAAATGACCGTCTAGAGCTTAACAGGCGACAATTCTGTTACTCCGAAATTCTGAAAATCACAAACAATTTTGAGAAAGTCCTTGGTAAGGGAGGATTTGGAACAGTTTACCATGGCTTTTTGGATGATACTCAAGTTGCTGTAAAGGTGCTCTCTCCATCCTCAAGGCAAGGGTATAAGCAGTTTGAGGCTGAGGTAACTAAAAGCACTGCCTCCTGGAAGAATTTAGGCTCATTGGGCTTCATAAAAATTTATGGTACATTGCATAAACTGTGATTTGCATTCATGATAACAGGTTAAACTTCTTCTGAGAGTTCATCACAGAAACTTGACTACCCTTGTTGGATACTGCTATGAAGATACCAACATGGCGCTAATCTACGAGTTCATGGCTAACGGAAACTTAGAAGACCATCTCGCAGGTTTTTCTATGCAGCTCCACTATCCTTTTCAAGGAAACACAAAATACATGCCCACCAAATTAGTTTAGAGCCTTAGACAGGTTTTTCATGGATGCAGATAAGAACAAAGAAACCTTAAGTTGGGAGTTAAGGCTTCAAATAGCCCTCGATGCAGCTCAAGGTCAGTTGTTAGATACATCAATGCTATACTTTCATTTTCATTTTCTTGGTCTTGACATTTTCTGCAATCTGAAATGGAGGATTGGAGTATCTCCACAATGGGTGTAAGCCTCCAATTGTGCATAGAGATGTGAAGACCACAAACATATTACTGGACGATAAGTTACGAGCCAAGCTATCCGATTTTGGACTGTCAAGATCTTTCCTAGTCGAAGATGACTCTCATGTTTCTACCACAGTTGCTGGAACTCCTGGCTACCTAGACCCTGAGTAAGCATTTTCTGCATGGAAGTTTTTCTTTCCCTAAACAGACAGAAGTTGATCAAGTTAGCTACGTCTTACTGGCAATGCAGGATTCATGGAACAAACTGGTTCACTGAAAAAACTGATGTGTACAGCTTCGGTGTTGTCCTCCTGAAGATAATCACAAACCAACCTGTGATTGCTAGGGCCTCTGAGAACATCCACATAACACAGTGTGTTACTCCCCTGATCTCAAATGGCGATATTGAAACTATTGTGGATCACAGGTTATCAGGAGCCTACAGCGTAAACTCGGTGTGGAAATTCATGGAATTAGCAATGGATTGTGTGTACAGTAACGCTATGAGAAGGCCAAGCATGAGTCAGGTAGTGATTGAACTGGCAGAATGTCTGGCAATGGAGAGGTATCGGATCACGAAAGGTCAAAGCTTTCAGACAGAAAATCCGAGTGAAGTTTTCAGCATGAATCTGCATACAGGAGAATCTCCCCTGGCAAGGTAGTTCTTTTGATCTTCATCAAAATAAAGAGTATACAAAAGTAAATATGACATAAAATGTTTTTGACATCTTTGTACTGAACCTCAGTAGTATACTATGAATAAATCCTTGTACCTAGAAAAACAGAAATGGAACTGAAAATGGAAAGCTGTTTTCTTTTTTCCTGAAGAAGATTTCTCTCCTGGATCGAATAATATCAGCATTAAATTCTAGCATAAGCTGTAAGCCTACCGTTCTTAATGAATTTCCTGAAAATATAATAACTATACAATATCAAGACCTGTTCCAAGCTAAAAAAAATACCTTATCTTTAGAGCTAATTTATATGCATCACTTAATAAAATTTGCTTTAAAATTTCATCACTTAATAAAAATTTGATTTAAATTATCTCCAATAAATTAATAAAATATACATTAACATATCCTTAATTTATATTATCATCTCATTATTTACAAGAAATAATGATCCTCTTATACTTTAAAATTTTTTGTATATCTTTCTTAGTATTACAAGCATTACAAAAAAAAAAGATAATTTTGTTTTGATTTAGTTCAAATTCTCTGGCTGAAGTTTAAGTTTCAGATTGGACTCAAATTTAAGGGGCCTCTTTGAAGTCTTGTCTAAAGCTTCTCTTCTAATACAACATTGTTTTGATTTAATTACTCAAAACGTTATTGATTTGGTTAATCATACCAAATTAATGTCATTTTGAAACGATTAAAACATATTAAAATTATGCGATTCAAATTTACTAAAATTTAAATTAAACTTAAACTATTATAAAATTTTCTAATTCGACCCGGTCCAATTTATTGTTATCCCTAATTATATAACATTGACTTGGCCAACTTTTTCACTCAACAAAGAATTAAAGTTGCAAATTTTAGAAAATTTTGTTCAAAACAATTAGGTCCTTTTTCCTTTTTATGATGAAATAAATCAGTAGTAAAAAAAGGGTATGTGTCAAAAAAATGGAAAAAGAAAATTAATAAAGATGAATCAATTTTTTTCTAAAATGCTCTAGTCCTTTTTCCTTTTTTTTGATGAAATAAATCGATAACAAAAAAGGGTACCGTAAAAAACAATAAATATATTTGTAAAATAAAATAAACAAAATAAAATTTTATTTTTAAAAGTTGGAAATATGTAACTTAACAATGACAAAAGCGGAGAAGTAATATGTAATGAAAGCATTAAACACAAATCCATCCTCACCAACAAAAATGGACACATATGTCTGCCAACAAGAGAAAAGCAAGCTGCCTTTGGACTTTCTATATTGTTCGCTCAAATTGTCAAATTTTAGTTTTTCAATTCAACATCAAAATTTAATTTTGAAAATTTGAATGTAACCAGAAAACGTCCTCCCTAATTTGCATTGTTCATGGCATTTAACGACTCACACACTATATAATAATAGTTAAATATTTTTAAGGGTTTGACCTTATAGTGAAATAGAAAAGAATGTATAAGAGCTTTGCATAATAATGCAATAGTCCTTTTAACTTAAATATCATACAACTTAAAATTGTATAAATATCCGTCGCTGATTTCTCTCCATTAGTGATTGTATATAACAAATGGCTTCATTCCTTGTATAGCTAACGTCTCATTCCATGTATAGCTATTATTTCAATTATGTACTCTATTTAAGTGTATGTATCGAATAAACATGTGTGGCTGTGTTTCCATATCAATATCAATATTTTTTGTTTCGCTTTTCTTCATAGTATCAGAGAATTGACCATGGCGAAAGAAACTAGTGGAAACACGTCTTCAACTCAATCAACAAGAAGGGATGCTACTATGCAGACCGCTATTGACATGACTCTCCTACTTTCTTCATCCTTCTGATAACCCGGGAATGATGTTTGTAACGTGTGTTCTCTATGGGAATGTTGGGAAACCGGATCCGAATCTGATCCGACCGCAGCGGAATAATCACAAAATTTTTTCGTAATTTTTTATTTTCCAAAAATCAAAATCTATTTAATTATATAAAATAATTAATACAAATCATAATAAAGCGGAAACTTAATTAGAATTACAAATAATTCTAATTAAATACCAATTATGCCCATATAAAATTCAATATCTCATATTAATTCTTATTTATTAAATATCTCATATTTAATCATAAAGTTTCTCAAACTTTACAATCAAGTCCAACTTGATTAAATTAAC
>JANQBM010000005.1:3582802-3615345 GCA_025594535.1 Erythroxylum domingense
AGGAGTTTTGTACAGTTTTTGGCATAGTACATATATTAGGGTTTCCATATGTACAGACTGTACACATATGTATATACAGATGTTTTGGAGTAATGAAAAGTGGATTTTGGTTTTTAAAATTTTGTGAATTTCAATTACTAGTTCTTATGCTTATGATGTACGTGATGCCATGTGGAGTTCGATAGATTTTTTTCACGTAGCGCTCCATTATCTTAGGTTATGTGTCGGAATGACCTATGGGCATTCCGGTACGTACTCTAGGGTAATGGGGTGTTACAATCCCGGCATGGTCTCTGAGGAAGGTCCCCTTACTTACTGAGAGACAAGAAGGGATTGGACTTTGTAGCCTATTAGGTTCTCACAGATCTAGACTCCTTTAGGTATTCCCCATTACTTGTATTTTCATATATTTTCTATTTTTATTTCTGTAACCTGCATCATTCATATATTGTCTCATTTGCATATGGGTCCACCGGAAACAGCCTATCTACTATGTAGGGGTAAAACTGCATACTATCAGACCTTCCCAGATCTCGCTTCATTGCGAGATTTTGTACTAGGTGGTGATGATGATGATGATGAATTTCTCTTAATGTATAACTAACAAACCTTAAAGCCTTACTTCAAAATTCTAATCTCAACTGAGAGACCATCTTTTTGAATTCAAACCTTTAATTGACAGAATCATCTTGAAGATTATAAACAGATGCAATAGGGATTTAACTCTAATTAAGAGAGTAATGCTAGTTAATTTTATCCTCAGTACATTGCATGTAATGCTATTACAAAAATATAATCTAACTAAAACTGATGCTTATACTATAATCTAAGTATAATGCATTACAAAAATATCAATGTATGGGTTTTGTACCTCAACTGATAATTAAACCAATACCTTAACCCAGTAAAAAACATAAACTAATGATTACCCATACAATCAAACCACAAACAAAACCCAAATGATCAAAGCAGTACACAAAACTCAGTAAAGAATAAAACCCACTCACCTTAATCGATGATAAAACCAAGACGCAAAAAGAAGGATGGACAAAAACGCAAACGCAGAACAAAGACGCAGGGGGGACCAAAGCACGCGAAGGATGAAGACGCAGAAGGGAACCAAAGCACGTGAAGGAGTAGAACGAAGATGTAGAAGGGAAGGAGAGAACACAGATGTTGACGAAGACAACAACAAGGAATCTGTAGCAGAAGAGAAAATGAAAGAGAACTGGAGAAAATGAACATTAATGAGGAGGTGGCTTCAGTCGTGTGTAGGTTAGACGCTTAACCAAAACGACATCGGTTAGTGTTTGATTTATTAAAAACGTTGAAGTCGAAGCCAACGACGACATTTAGGTTTTAATTTTACTGACAGAAGAGTGATTTACTACGGAATCGGGTCCTGTGGTAAACCCCAATGCTTATTTTTGTCGTGAAGCATTACTGTCAAATTTACCGACGGAAATGGCTATTCCATCTCTATATTTCATTTAAAAATTTGCCAAGATAATTTCCCTCCATCTTTACTAACGAAAAATTTGTCCGTCGCTAAATGCAAATTTTTCCAACAACTTTACCTACGGTGTTATAATATGATTCAATACAGATGACAAGTTGGTTATCAACTGTATGACAGATGGCAAAAGAAACATGTTTGACAGTTAAATGGTGATTAACAGTTATATGACAAAGACACATAAAGAAGTTATTTTCAGTTATGACAATTGTGTAACTTGCTCTATATATATTCATGTGTATGATTGTTGGAAGAGATACATAACATACACAGTTTGATGTGTATTCTAGCAACTAAATCGTATTGTGAATTCCTTAGTCTGTGTGTAAGGAATTTCTTGAGTTCTTTGTGTTAAAGGCAATCTGTGTGTGCCTTATACTCTTATACAGAAACTATTATGATCATAGTAAATTAAAGTCCTGAGCAACTCCTGCGGATATAGTCAAGTGTTGATGAACCACGTAAAAACAATCGTGTTCATTTCTTCTTCTGAGTATATGTTCTTATTGCCATAAATATTTTCTGCAAGTGTATACGATCCTGCAAATTCTAGTTAGATAACTGTTACTGCAATACACTTTGCAAGTAATTTTAATTTACAATTGGTATTAGAGACTATATTTTTTCTTAAATCTCTACCAATATGACTCATAGTAGTCGAGTGGACATTGACAAGTTCAATGGCTCAGGAGATTTTACAATATGGGCAATGAACATGAAGGCCATACTAGTGAAGAATAAATAATGGAAGACTTGCTTAGGACATTTTCCAAGTGATGCAGATGTAGAGGCAATCGAAGATTTAAATGGGCAAGCAATGAGCACCACTTGGCCTATCTAGAAACATCATGAGAGAAATGAAGGTTTGCAAGACAGCAAAAGAAGTTTGGGATAAAATTTATGAAAGCTACCTATCGAAGACACTTCCAAACAAAATCATGCTGATGAGACAACTATTTGGATTTAAAATTGACGAATCTGTCAGTTTCAATGACAATTTGGACAATTTTAACAAAATTGTTCAAGACTTGGCTGCATGTACTACTAAAATTTCAGACAATCAACTAGCTGCCATATTTCTCAACTCCTTACTAGATTCATTTGATGGCCTGAGGGATGCATTTGAATTTGGACGAGATGATTTAACTTTAGACATGGTGGTGCACGCTGCAAGAGCAAAAGAAAACAGACTTCATGCAATGAAGAAGCCAAATACTGTATCACTATTTGCAAAAGGGAAGTAGACACCACAGAAGTAATTTTCAAGGAATTTCAAAGGCTATAACTCAAAGGACATGAGCAGGTTTAAGAAGAAAGGAAGGAAGTTTGATAAGAATCACATATGGGATTCAAACAAAAGAAATGACAAGAAACCTGGAAAGTGGGACAGAAAGTGTTTCTACTGCAATCAGCCTGGACATCTGATAAAAGATTGCTTTGAGAGACAACGAGAAGAAAATGGAAATAAGAGTCAATCCAATAATGTCATTCTTGGAAACTTTGAAAATTCAGAAGAGGATTTAGAAGCAGTGGTGGCAGAGACAAAGATGACTGACGTTCACACCTTCAATGAGGAATGGGTACTGGATTCTGGATGTACCAACCATATGTGTGGACACAAGATTCTGTTTCAAAGTTTCAATGACTTGGTAAGAGGAAAGGTAATCCTTAGCAATCATGACTCTCTAGAGATCAAAGGTGAAGGAGAAATCCATTTAAAGCTTCCAAGTAACACTGTCACAGTTTTGAAAAATGTTAAGTATGTTATTGGTTTACGAAGGAATTTGATTTCAATAAGTTTATTAGATAAAAAAGGATATGATATTTTCATTCAACATGGCATTAAGAAAATCATGAATGAAAATCATGTAGTCATACAAGGAAAGCTACAAAAGGGCCTATATATTTTGCAAGGAAATGCAGTGAATGAATTTGATAAAGTTTATATGGTCGAGAAAGAGAATGATAGATCACTCTGGCATAAAAGACCAGGACATATCAGTATGCGGGGAATTCATGAGTTGCAGGAAAGTGGATTGCTTAAGAAAACTAAGTTGAAGCAATCTGTGAAATATGTCAGTTTGGTAAAAGCAAAGAAAGAAGTTTCATTCTTCTGCATATCGTGCAAAAGAAAAATTAGAATATGCACATGTAGAACTATAGGGTCCTGCTCCTACTCAGTCAATTAAAGGTAACTTCTATTTCCTATCTATTATTGATGATCACAGCAGGAAGGTATGGATCTATCTGATGAATTCCAAGTCTCAAACTTTTAAAATGTTCAAAGATTGGAAAATGAAATAAGAAAATTTACTTGATAGAAGGGTGAAAACTCTACAAATTGACAATGGATTAGAATTCTGCAACTATGAGTTCAATAAGTTTTGCAGTGTAAATGGAATTCAAAGACATTATTCAACTCCCTACACTCTACAGCACAATGGGGGAACAGAGAGAATGAATAGGTCAATCCTCAACAAGGTAAGATGCTTAGTAATATCTTCGAGATTGTCAGAAAGATACTGGGGAAAGGTTGCCTCAACTGCTGTTTATCTAATCAATCGTAATCCAAATTCATCAATTGGTTTTAGCACTCCTGAAGAAATATGGAGAGGTTCAGTTCCTAATTATGAGCATCTTAAAGTATTTGATTGTGCTGCATATATGTATCAGAATGCAGGAAAACTAAAACCAAGAGCAGTCAAAGCAATCTTCATTGGATATCCAAATGGAGTCAAAGGCTACAAACTTTTGATTGAAGATGACTCAGGATATAAAATTCGCATAAGCAAGGAAGTGAAGTTTAATGAGTCTGTCATGCCTAAATTAGTTCAATAGAAAGGGAACAATAACAATGAGAATACAAAGGACAACATGAAGATCACCATTGATTCAGAATTGCCAAGTTTAGACTTAAATCTTCCTACAGATCAAAGAATGATGACAGAAAATAACAGCATTTATGGTGATCTCATTCAGTGCTCTGATTAACCAATATCTAAAAATGAAATTGAAGAACAAACTCAAAGCCAACATCCAGATCAATTGAATGATTATCAACTTACTCGAGATAGAACAAGAAGATTGATTGTTCCACCAAGGAGATACACTACAAACATTATGGAATATGCTGCATACATAGCTGTAGAAATAGATCAAGGAAATCCTAACAACTACGAAGAAGATATTTCTCATAAAAATGCTGTAGATTGGAAATTGTCCATGGATGTTGCAATGCATTCACTACTCAAAAATTAGACATAGATTATAGAAAGACCAATTGACAAAACATGATTCAGTGTAAGTGGCTTTACAAATTAAAGAAGATCCAAGTTTGAGAAGTGGTCTGAAATTCAAAGCCAGACTCTTAGTAATGGGTTACAAACAAAAGAAAAGTATTGATTTCCATGAAATTTTTGCACCTGTTGTGAAGTTCAAGACAATTAGAATCATGTTATCTCTTGCAATGCATCATAACTAGAAAATTGAGCAATTAGATGTCACTATTGCTTTCTTAAGTGGAGATTTGGATAAAAAGATTTATATGCAGCAACCAGAGGGATATATAGACAAAGGCATGCCAAATGCAATATGTCTCTTAAAGAAATCCCTATATGGTTTGATGCAATCACCAAAACAGTGGTATGCTCGGTTTGACAGGTTCATGAACTCTATTGGATTTATAAATAGCAGTTATGATACATGTCTCCACTATAAGAACTTAGATCCATATTTTAGAATTTTTCTGTTCCTCTACGTGGATGATATACTTATCTTTAGTAATTCCTTTACTGAAATTAAATCATTGAAAAGGTTACTAAAGAAGAAATTTGAAATGAAGGAGCTTGGAAGAGCAAATAAAATTCTGGGAATATAGTTGGTTAGAAATTCTAATGAAAATATTCTGGGATTGTCTCAATTGGATTATGTGAAGAAAATATTGTTACAATTTGCAATGGACAAAGCTAAGTCTTCTTTTATTTCTTTGCTCGCACATTGTAAATTATCATCTGCTCATAGTCCAAAATCAGTAGAAGAGGAAGAATACATGAAGAAAGTTCCATATAAGGAAGTAGTTGGGTTAATCATGTATTTGATGATTTGTTTAATACCAGACTTAGCACAAAGTATCAGTTTCATGAGTAAATTCACGTCAAATCCTGGAAAGGCACATTGGGAAGGAATTAAGTGCTTGTTCAGATATATCAAGGGAACAGAAACATATGGCCTGATTTATAAAAAGAGGGAAGATAAAGTTAATGTTTTTGGCTATACTGATGCTAATTTTGCAGGTGATTCTGGCTCAAGGAAATCAACTTCGAGTTGTTACTTCACAGTTGCAGGTAATTATGTTAGTTGGAAGAGTCAATTACAGCCAACTGTTGCTCTCTCAACCATAGAAGCAGAATATATATCTGCCACTGAAGGAATAAAAGAAGCCATGTGGATAAAAGGCTTGCTGACTGAATTGAAGATGCTCGCTGGAGATGTGAAGTTATTCCTTGATAATCAGAGTACAGTATATTTGTGCAAAGTTCCAGTGCTTCATGAAAGATCAAAGCATATTGATGTTAGACATCATTTCATTAGAGATATAATTTCAAGAAAGGAAATTACAATCGATTCAATTCTTGGTGAATTTAATCCTTTAGAGTTGGGTACCAAAATTATTAGCTGTAAGAAATTTCGTTACTGTCGAGATTTCTTGCACATTCAATATATTTGGTGAGAAGACAGAATTGGTGCTGCTCAAGACAAAGATTTTAAGTCTGGATTGATTATCTTTGGCTATTTAAATCACGGGGGAGTATGTTATAATATGATTCGACACAAATGACAAGTTAGTTATCAACTGTATGACAGATAGCAAGAGAAAAATGTTTGATAGTTAAATGGTGATTAACAGTTATATGACAAAGAGACACAAAGAAGTTGTTTTCAATTATGACAGTTGTGTAACTTGCTCTATATATATTCATGCATATGACTGTTGGAAGAGAAAGACAATATACACAGTTTGAAGTCTATTCTAGCAACTAAATAGTATTGTGAATTCCTTAGTCTATGTGTAAGGAATTTCTTGTGTTCTTTATGTTAAAAGTAATATGTGTGTGCCTTATACTCTTGTTCAGAAACTATTATGATCATAATGAATTGGAGTCCTAAGCAACTCCCGTGGATGTAGTCAACTGTAATTGATGAACCATGTAAAAACAATCGTGTTCATTTCTTCTTCCGAGTATATGTTCTCATTATCATAAATATTTTCCACGAGTGGATACGATCTTAAAAAATTCTTGTTAGATATCTGTTACTGCAATACAATTTGCAAGTAATTTTATTTTACAGACGGGAATTAATTTTCTGTCGTTGATTGCCTAAGGTATTTTTATTGATGGTAATTTATAATTTTCTTGTAGTGTGTGGAAATTCATGGAATTAGCAATGGATTGTGTGTACAGTAACGCTATGAGAAGGCCAAACATGAGTCCGGTAGTGATTGGATTGGCAGTGTCTGGCAATGGAGAGGTAACAGAACATAGAGGGTCAAAGCTTTCAGACAGAAAATCCGAGTGAAGTTTTCAACATGAATCTGCATATAGGAGAATCTCCCCTAGCAAGGCAGTTTTTTTGTTCTTCATCAAAATAAACTAATTAGAGTATAAAAAAATAAATGTCATAAAATGTTTTTGACATCTTTGCATTGAACTTGTGTTGTATACTATGAACTTGTGTTGAACCTAGAAAAATAGAAATGGAATTGAAAATGGAAAGTTGTTTTCGTTTTTCCTGAAGAAGATCAGCGTTATAAACGCTAAAAAATTCACATAAATTTTCTTAGTATTATAAGCATTACAAAAAAGGAACTTAATTTTGGTTTGATTCAGTTCAAATGCAATAGATCAAGTATAAGTTGATTACATTTTAGACTCAAGTCTAAGAGGCCAGTTTGAATTCTGTATAAATCTACTCTTTTAAAATGTCATTTTTTTGATTTAATTATTAAAAATATCATCGAATTAATCAATTATATTAAATTAATGTTATTTTGAGATTTTTTTTTTAGAATGGAGAAACCCGCAACTGCTATCTTTTGGATGCGCATTGGGTAAATCTTTGGATTAATGTAATAGCACCGCACTAGGCAAATCCTATACGACAGACTCGATTTATAAAGTGTAAGTAGGAAAATTCGAACACGTAATCTTTTGGCCCTAAGCTTTCCCATTTCACTAACTCAGCCACCCCTTATAAAGCTTGTTTTGAGATAATCCAACAAATTTGGGCCATGCAACTCGAAGCTATTGAATTTCAAAACAAACTCATGCTTTTATAGAAGTTATCAATTCGATCACTTCAATTCAATGTTATTCCTAATTATATAACATTGACTCGGCCAATTTCATTGTTTCGTGAACAAAGAATTAAAGTTGCAAATTTTAAAAATTTTTCTTAGAAATTAATAAAGATGAAAGGTTTTTTTTTTCAAAACGATTAGGTCTTTCTCTTCTTTTATGATGAAATAAATCAGTAGCAAAAAAAGGGTATATATGTCAAAAACAATGGAGATATGGCTTCATCATCTTTGACTCTTTAACCCAAAAAAAGGGTAAAAGGAACAAAGAAAAGTCAACAATACGTGCCTGTCATCATTTGTGATTGTAGGCCAATAATCTAAGGACCTATTCCGTTTTGCAAGTTGTAACTATTTAATAATAATAAAAAAGGAAAGTAAGACATCACCATGCGAACATATAATTCATTTGAAATTTTTAAAAATAATTAATCAAAATATATTAAAATTTATAAATATCAATTCAGTACTTAATTTTAAATTAACGATTTGTCAAATAATTTATTTAAAATATATAATAATTTAATACACATCCAAAAATAACATTTATAGGTTTCATTAATAATAATAATAACAATAATAAAACAATCCATTAGGATTGGTCACTTAATAATAGATAGCTTTATTGATGGCTTGGCCAATTGATTGAGCTAGCCACTAGTCTAGTTTCCTACTTGAAACCCTAGTTGTCCATTTTCAATACTTATATATACTCATCAATCATATCACAATTGTTTATAACAAAGACAAAATTTTTCCACTTGGGGAGGAGAGTACTACAAGACAAGAGTTTCCTTAGAGATTTCAATACACGCAAACGCAAATTGGTTATCTTGGGACCTTCCCCAATTGGCATTTCTTCAAACTTGAACAAGGAACATAAAAACAAAAGCCATACAAGGAGAGGTCTAGGTTCTTTTCACAACAGAATTTGTCTAAATTTAGCATATTCCATACATCCCCAACCACAAAAAAAGAAAGCTTACTTTGAAGTTTGAACCAATCAAAGTCCTACTCTTATAAGACAAAATCAGAACTACCAAGCAAGTGTAGTACACATCAAAGTCTTGTGACACCATCCAAGCATCATCTCGTCCATCATCATTATGACTGATTAGTTGGATGTGCTTAGGGATTATTAGAAGAGTTCTTAAAAAAATGAGAGGAGGGTTATTATGAACATAACTTAAGAACCCTGCCAAGAAAGAAGCATAAACATGTGCTATGCAATGAGATTGGGGTTGATTTTCAAGGGCACGCTTTGGATTGAATCAAGGAGACAGGACCACTGGCTGGGGCTCACTAATCGTAAGAGAATGTCTTTTGCATTGGTTAGCTAAACAAAATTATATATTAAAGATACTTGATAAAGGTCTCATCTCCAAGAAAAGTGAGCTTTGAGTACATTGGACAGAATAAACAAAACCATGTAAACATGCTAAAATGATCATCACTTTCTAGCCCTTGATCTTAATCATAAGAGCTATAATTGTTATGCCTTTTTTGCATGCAAAAGGCTGTAGTAAAAATTAACTATTGCCAACCTTAGTTTTCACTGCTTTCACCATACTTTCTCTTCCAGTATTCCAGTAATTACAAGCCATATGGAACTGGAAGTAGAAAAGGTTTAAAAAAAACTAAAGGAAATAGAAGTGCTCCGTACTGAACTTTCACTTTGATCTTGGAAGGTGGATGTCATGACGATGATGATGATAATAAGGAAAAGTATAATTAGTCAATGCTTTTAAACCAGGAATCATAGAAAAGCAATCATGAAGGTTATGTAAAACATCTTTGGATTAGCTTCTGTGCTTTACTTTAAAGCTAGAATATTGGCTTTTTGGACTCTCAATCATTGGTGTGCAAATGATGCTAAGTACCATGATTAAGGATCTAATTATTAGGGATATGTTGTGTTGGTTTTTTTTTTCAACTCTGAGAGTGGTGAGGATGATTTGGGTTCTGAAGTGGAAATTGAGTCTGCATGGGAAAAGAGTGGTTGAATGGTAAAGAAGAGAAAGCAATGTTTGTTGGTTGTAGACCACTATCTGATGATGAGCCAAGCTTGTGGCCTAGGTTTTCTAGTGCCTTAACTTGTGATCTCAAGAACTTGAGGTAGTTTGCAGCCTCATCAAGCATTGATGCTGTGTCCATCTTGCAACCACCTGGGACCAGCCTCTGTAAAACTCTTATTCTCTCACTTATCCTCTCTCTTCTTTGCCTTGCAGCCACAGTTTGTGGATCAGTTGATATTCTCACATTCTTTCTCTTAGGCTTCTCCATCACTTCCAAGCCTAAGTTCACAGGCCTAAAAGCTGCTGCTCTATATATCATTTCTTTCATCTGAGCAATAGCTTCTGGATCAGGCTCCTGATCAATTATAGACGATGACATAGATGAACTTGGCTGCTGAAAGTTGATGTTTGAAGAGCATGGACGCTTATCTAATCTGGGTTTCTTTGCTCTCGGAGGATTATTCTCAGAAATGAACCTGAAACCACCTTCCTTTGCAGAAATATCAGCTGGGAGAAGATTGAAATAAGGATTCTTTGTAGCCTCAGTTTGATCATGGCTTCTCTTTGTTGAAACAGGCTTTGTTTGTGAAAACCTTCCCTGGTTACAAATCTGATCTGAAGAACTTTGAGAGACAGTTTCATCGAGCTCGCTGACTGGACAACGCATTTCGTTGTTTCTCGCATTGCAAACTGTAGTGTTGCCAGATTCTCCTGATGAAACAACACTGTTGGAACCAAAATTCCACAAGTTCCTGCAATCTGGGATGATCATTGAAACTCCATCGTCCTCCACAGATGTCTCAGTGTTGCTGTTAGTTGCTGATAGCAAGCAATCTAGAGACTCTATTGAGCCTGTTGAAACACCAGTCTTTGCCTCTGGTAAGCCATTGATAACTTGACATGGATCTCCTATGTCCAAAACAGCTGCCGAATAATGTTTATTAATTAAAGGAGATGAGTACATTTTTATAGTCGAAGTAACATCTCGCCAACTTGGTCCAACTCCTGATTTTGCAGCCACTACTGTGTTAACCATTGATCTTTGTGCCTCTTGGTACTGCTGCTGCAACAAAGATCCAATTTTCATCAGTGAACATTCAACTTAAGATCAAACTAGTCACTGAATAGCTTCTCACTTACTGTTTCAGAATCTGGATTAAGTTGTGATGTTTGAGTCTTTTGAAATGCTTGAAACTCATTGAAGAAATCTTCTGTTATAAGATCCATCTTGCCACCGAACACACAAGAATTTGAGTTGGGCATGATCAAGGTCCCTTCAGTGTTGCCATGCTCATGATTGCTCCACAGGGATGATGTGTCTGTGAGAACTTGTGATTCGTCCCATCCCAAACTCTCCATTGATCTTAGAACAGATTTTTCCTATTCCTATATCCAGAAACAGGAGAGGATTGATACCAGAGATCCAGTAAAAAGAGAGGAAGAAGAAATATTGGTAGTATATTGATAGAAAGAACATCTGAGTAACATATAGACATACCAATTACAGATGAGCTGCTACCAAAATATAAACTTGAACAGACTTCTTGTTGCGTACAACAGAACTAAAACTCAACTTTTGTGCTCTACTTTCTGTACAATCTGCTGGTACTGGCAATAACGGCCCTCTTTAATTCTATATCACGGAAACTGTGATCATGAACAAAACAAAACCAATTGCTAACGTCAGTTCTGGCAATTGATGTTTGTCCTCCAGTACACAGTAATAAAGACCAAAGATCAAATAAATCTCAGGAACTTGTTGTAAGAATTCATGCATTCAGTACATCAGATATAAAGGCAGTCTGAGGAAAAAATTAAGTGAAGCAAGAGAAAAACAAGGTCAATTCAAAAATGAAGTAAATTAACAGAAAGTTTCCTTTATACCTTGAGCTACTCTACTCTACCATGGATGAACAAGTGCACTGTTTTGTTAAAAGGGCCATGCTTATATAGATACAAAGAACATATGTCTAAATATAATAATAATAATCCCTAATTGTACTTGAAAACATGCAAAACATTGGAAGTAGGATTGCTGAATAAAATATAGTTTCAAACGAGGAATAATGGGTTTGAAAAAGATAAGGCTTTTGGTCAGTTTGGTGGGGTTGTAAGAGTATATTTTTTTGCAGATGGGAAGCATGAGATTTTCAGGCAAGGCATATTGAATCTGTTAACTACTAAATTATTATTTTATTGCTCTCATCACTTCATTATGTGTATGCACTACTTTCTTTAATGTTTTTAGCGGGGAAAGCTAAGCTACCTGACCTTCTTTTGATTACTCATTGCCATTCCATGCGCACTGTAAAGGTACAGTAAAAACTGCGGCATTGTTCAGAGAATAAATCAGCATCTCTTTTCACAGAGAATCACTTTCTCCATAAAGTTTTCCATTAATCATAGTTTTAATCATGACTCAATTTTACCATTCACTACACTAGTTTCTGTTATTACTTTTTGTGTTTACTTTACCACACTCCTGCTTAGTCAAATGGGTTCAGATCAGATGTTAAACCAGAATACCCTTTTAAGTAATTAATGGATTCTACAGTTGGGAAACAGTAAATATGCAGATGTCATTTCAATATACAGCTGTAAGAAGTGGGGTGTTATGTATACTAAATTCAGAAAATGAGAGAGTAGAAGATGACAGATACAGTAGAACTACGTAAGTTTTAAAGGAAAAACCATGGGACCTGAAAAGAATCTGCAGGTGCATTTTCTCTTAGGATTTGCCAACTTGAAGATAGTTAATAGTCAGACAGAGGAGAGGAGAGGATAGAGCACAAAGAAGCAAGTTGGTCATCAGAATTTTGTCTCTCTTTAAAATCCTAATTCCTTCCTTTTTGTTTGAGTGCAGCATTAAAATATAGTTAGAGTTATGAAAGAGAGAGACCACATGCATCCCATCATATTACAGCTCAGTGAATGGGTTCCCTGGCTTCTGCTTCTTTTTTTCTTCTACTCTTAACTAAAAATTCTCTCTTTTTGTCAACTCTCAATTTCAGATTTGATGATCAGAGTATAACTAGAGAAGATCAATTAGGTAACACCGAAGATATTCTTTTGAATAACAAATGATTTTGTGAATATAGATTCTCTCTTGAATTTTCACAAATAATTTAAAATTATTACACTCTCAAAATATAGGTCCTGTGTTTGAACCCCCTTTATTTATAATCTTTCGATCGAGTATGTTCTATAAGGTTTGCCTAGTGCAAAATACCTAATTAACGTGATTTGCAATTTATTGCGTCAATTCAAAAATTTAACCAATACGCATCCAAAAAATAACATGTTTTATCTTGTCATGATAACTACATGTAACACATGTTAGATTTAACAAACAACATAACATTTGTAATCGTCTTTGAATTCTGTTTCTTGGACTTAGTTCAGCGCTGTAGATACATTAACATCTTTAAATTAAGATTTTTTTTTATATCAACTTCTTGCCAAGTTTTTGTTTTTTTCCAAAAGAACTTTGTAAACTGTGAACCGTTTACCTCAATCTTGACCGTTCATCACAGTCCAAATCAACAGAAACCCCGTTTGATCCGACGGCCGAGAATCCACTGGTCCCCACTCCACAAGTCAAAATCAATCTCCATTAATGCCCTTCTGGTCTCTTCTTCCCTCCCGCGTTATTTCTGCAGATGATCGGCTCTAACCGTTTGAGCCGTGTATCGAGTAATGTTCGTGGACGGTGGTCCCCACGACAAACAATGTAGGGCCCCCCACACAGAGCGCTCTCTTCTATTATTGTTACTTGCTCACACGTGAACTCAACGCTCATATTCACGCGTGGCGGTGCGTTATTGGACGGTCACCTGGTGAGATAGCCGTCCCCCACATGGGAGGAAATATCAAATCAAAACGGAGTCCCAACCCAAGAGCTGTAGCATAATGGGACCATCTCAATATTGAAAACCCTCCTTATTAATTTTCAACATTATCTCATTTTCTTTTGATGCTCATGCCTTCACCTAAATTTGTTCTCTTTCTTTTACAACAAATCATTTCAAATTTTCTATAAAATAATTTATAAGATTTATATATTATTTTAAAGTCAACTTGATCATTTAATAATAAAAATTATAATATTTACACCAAAAAAGTATGCTCGTATAAATTTAAAAAATTATTACTAAATTTTAAATTTTATTTCATAGTAAATAATATATTTAAGACTCTTATACCGAAGTATTTGATTAACATAAGTTTGTTTTGTCTTTTTTACTCTTAAATTTAGTGAAATTAATTTTTTCTACATTATAAATATATATTTTAATTTTGAAAAAGTAGTTTCTATTCAAGGAAATGAAATAATTTGTAATAGTTTTAATTTTTATCAATGTAAAATTACAATAAATGTCTTAAACAATGGTTAAAATTTCTTAATTCACTTGTTACATTTGATGACTAAATATATGTAATTATTTTTAAAAATTAAATAAGTAAAATCACTAATTAAATAGAAGGAAGGTTAACAATTAAAGATTATGAAAATTTATTTTCATAATAATAAAATTTCCTGATGATTAATTACATCAATTAATTAATTAATAATTAAAGCACTAAAACCAAAAACTAAATAAAATATAATTTAAAATTTCTTTTTTAAAAATATTTTATTGATTTAATAAAAATAAAATGGAGATAAAAAGTACAAAGTTGGGGCCCTCCAAAAGAAATGGTCCATAAAATCATGAACAGGCCCAAAAACCTAAAAAAAGTACAGAGTCAGAAGTCTCACATACAACTTCAAATGGTAAACGGTCTCAGCGCAGCCCCACCACCTCTGGTTCATGGTATGTATCCGAAAACCGCATGTCGGCACAGCGTCTGAGATGGGAAAATAATTGCGGCGCACGGACCTCCGCCGCTGTAAGAACCGCCCAATTCACGTGGGAGGAATTTCAAAGTGCCGCCTTAAATATACTTGGCCTTATTTATCTTCTTTTCTGGTATTATTCCTATTCTTTAAAAAAATGTCTCATAAATCCACGAATTTTTATTTTCACTAAACAATTTGTAAATTAATATATACAACATAACAATTTAATATAATTATATTTTATTTTTTATCTTGTCCCTTGAAAAAAGAAATTGAAAAAATTTGGAATGATAAATACAGAAATTCAATTTTTGTAATTTATAATAAAAATAAAGTATCAGAGGCGAATGATAAAAACAATATAAATGAAATCTCGATCAAAATAATGGTAAAAATGTTTTACTAAATTATAAATTATTTTTACAACCTTAAAAAAAATAAGATAAGCAATATAATAAGTATTATGAATGTTAATGAATCTATCATTTATTTTTTTTAACAAAAATATTTCAAAACGAAATTATTTTGGACAAGATAATGTCATTTTATAAATAAAGGATCGAGCTTGCCTGTGGCTCAGCTAGTGGCCTATCTATAGCCCGATTAATCCAAGTCAAAAATAAATCAGACTAATTTTGTTATCTCTAATAAGTATTAGCCTATTAATAGAGATGATAATAACGGACACGATCTAGCTTAGTCCGAATTAATTTTCTTAAAAATAAAACGTCAAAGTGACTTCTTCTTTTTTACCATTACTTATTTGTCTTTGGGTCGAGCCAAAGTTGAGTAAATCAAACTCAAGTTTAGCCTGAGGCTAGCATTTTTGAAAATTTTGAACCTAAGATTCTGTCAACTCGATTTGACCTGTTAATTTTAAGAAGAGTCAAGTGTGCTCTTGTCGTATTTCCTTCCCTACCTAACAGGGCTGTTCCTGATATTTTGTAGGCCCTGGGTAAAGTAAAATTTTTTTTCTATTTTTGCCTATTTTTGGACTCTTACAAAAAATAAAAATAAACAAAATATAAACTTTTTATTGTTTTTTATGAAGTCAAGAATAAGCCCTATTTTGTTTTATTTTATTTTTTTTGAGAATAAAATAAGTCCCATTTTATCATTTATAAAGATAGGCCCTGGGCGGGTGCCTGCCCTGCCCATGCCCAGGGCCGGCCCTGCTACCTAATGCATTTGCATTTAACAAAGCGATAGATAGAGAGGTTTTCGTCGCATTGAATGGCCTTTACTTTGAACAACTCAAGTAGGGACAAGAACTAGAAGAAGCCATAGCCGTAACCATGGAGGTCTCGTTAGATCAATGGACCCTTTTTATCTCCTTACAAAGCAAAGAACCATCCTAGATAGAATTCTCCAAGCTGGCTAGTCCCCGTTGTCTTTGACATTGATCCTCACGTGAATTGGGAACTAGATTAACATATTCGTGTCATCTCCTAACCTTAAGCTCTTTCGCCATTAATGTAGGCTAAGCTTAGCTTCATACACCTGGCTTATCAACATCAACCAGAGCTTGTTCCATGAATAAATCTCAAGTCGGTATCATACAAATCTAGCTTCATAATGTACATCCAAGATGAAGTTTCATTCTCTTTCGTTTGGTGATAAGGTTTGGGCCTCTTAGTAAAGAAAGGGAAAATATATAACTTCGGTTCTACTTATTATTAATTACTATTATCAATCACTTTATTTGGTATTTATAAGGTAATTATTAAAGATATTATTCTTATGTACTTTTATTTAATTAACTAATACACAAGATAATGTTTGTAAGTAAAGTTACAATGCGATCATAAATTATGAAATTTTTATTTGATTTATTTTTATCAGACAGTTTAAATAAGTCATTTGAATATTACTCATGAGGTGACTTGGAGATTCAAAAGTGAACGAGCCAAGTGTGGCTATTTGCTTCGTTTCAAGTTGATTCCGAAATCCGAACTTTTAGGGGACCTACATTGGGGTCTAAAATCTGTACCCTGAGCTTAGTACTGTGTCCAAGGCTTCAGGGCCAGGTTGAATTAGTGAGTTTCACAGAACGCCAGGCCTGGTTTGTGGTCCAAGAGCAACTTTACAGGCCCTGTTGAATCATCTCATACCAATGTGGAAGTTATCTGATTCCTGAAATACCAAACAGTTCCTCAAAGCCTTAGCTCCTAATTGAAGTTTCTTCGAGATTGGATTAGATCATTAGACATTTATCACTGGATTTATTCCCTTATAATTTAAAAAAGATTAAAATTTTGAAACTATTTTTTATTTTTAATTTAGGAAAATATTTTCTTTTTAATTAAAAAATAAGATAACACATATACAACATAAACATTAGAAGTGAAATAATCAAATGATGTTTACATAATAATTTAATTCATTTTTTAGACTCGAACATAATTAATTAAATTATTAATTATTTCAAATTATTAATTTAAGTATAATTTAATTAATTTAAATTGAGTTTAAATACGTGATTATCATGTTAATAATATTTGATTAGTTTATATTTAATATTTATATTACGTGTATTTTGTTATTATTTTTAATTGAAATTTAGGAAAACAATTTTTTTAGTAAACTAAAAACTAAAAAGAGGTTATTAGATTATTTTAAAGATTATAAAATTTTTCTAAATTTTTTTAAAATATAAAGAAGATTTATATAAAAATTAAAATAAAATAAAATAAAAATGATACTTATAACATAATTTAATTATATTTTTATTTATTAGTGCACATCTGTCACTTTTTTGCGCACAAATTTTATTACAAAAGTAATCAAAAAGCGCACCTGCCCGATCCGGTCGGTTGGATCCGGATTAAAACCCAAAACTGCGTAGTTTGGCAGAAGAAGACCTCTAGAACATCCCCTTAAGCTCTCGCTCCTACGCGGTAAGCTCGACGCCGATTTGGTCCCTGTCACCGTGCTACTTCTCGTGCCTTCTAATTCAGGATGTTAAAGTCGTGGTTTTAGTCATAGCTCGAAGAATTTTGCCCCATCTCATTTAGGTCAGTTGCTATGTTTTTTTTTTTATTGGAAGGTTTTGCCTATTTGATTCAGTTTAGTATTTAGCTCATTACACTCTTTAAAGTCAATTTGAGATTATGTTCAATTAGCTAAATTCTTTGATGGGTATTGAATTTTGGGTTTGAAAAGGATGGTGTTTGGATCAAACGCAATCTTTTTTGTGTGAGTGTGTGAAACTAAGGGAAGAAGAAGATGAGAGGGGCAAAAGATGAGGAAAAGTTAGCGAGCCCTATGTTTCCAAGGCTTCATGTGAATGATACTGAGAAAGGAGGGCCTAGAGCTCCTCCTAGGAACAAAATGGCTCTCTATGAACAGCTTAGTATTCCTTCCCAAAAGTTCAACTCGGGATCATCTTCTATGTTGCCTCTTCCACCCAACACTGGGACCAGCGTGGTTCCTTCAGTGCCTAGAAGCCATGTGAGTTTTGATTATCTATGAAATGTTTACCATTTATGTTTTTTTAATCGATTTTTACCTTTCATGTGTTTATGATCCGAATTGTTCTTGTTTGTGGTTTTACGTGTCACCAAAATACCATCTTTCTGGATGTGACTTGGTTATTGATGCCTAGTTTATTTAATTTTGATGGTTCCTTGTGTGTTCTATGTGCCTATTGATTAAAAGTGGTATGCTGTATACCATTAATTCAGGAATTCTTGTTCATTTGGTTCCTCTGCTTACTTTGGCCATAAGATAAACAAACAGATTCGTAGAAGTTCATCTAATTGGGGTGACCTAATTATCTACCTTTCCACGTATGTATTTGGTATTAATCCTTTTGTTTTAAATTTTCCTATTTCAGTAGTTGTGTTATTGGAAAAAGACAATAAACATCTTCGAGTTATCTATAGTTGGATTTGGAAAGGAAAAGCAATCATTTTTCCAGTCACTTTACTTGTGCTTTTTTCTTTTTGTATTTTGGTCTGCTTAATTTCTTGTTTCTATGAAAGTCTTCCTGTTGTTAAATTCATTGCAACAAAATTAGATGATACTGATGGTGAATATGGGGGAACATTTTATCAGAGTTTATGAAGAGGACTTCATTTTCATATTTCAGATACTGAGGATTCAATAGGAGAAATTAGAATAAGAGGACTGGATAGGAAGAGATAGGTAGCAACACTACAGTTCAACTAATTTATAAGTGGGATCTTCTAAGTGGTTTTCCTAAAACAGATTATGATTCCAAGGTCATTACCTTACACTGAAAGTCTGTTTTATGAGCTTAAAATCAGTTCTAGTTACTGTCTTTAGTTGTTTGATTATAAATGATATGAACTCATAGGGATATGGTTGTGAGAGAAGTGATCTTATTCCACCTCGGGAGCCTTCTGCAACTACACATTTTGCTGAAAAGAATCTTCTGTGTTCCTCTTGTGGAGGCAACTCGAATGGTGAAATTGCAAGTCGCGAACAAAATTCCATGAATGGCACAAATGGTCAAAGCTTGAATATTTCGAAGCCCTTGGTTGCTGTTACTGCAAAATCTAATTCATTTCAACCTTCAAATTTCTCCAATTTTAAGAACTTTTTATGGAATAAGCATGGAGATGAAAATGACTTTAGAGTTCCTGGCTCTGTTAATTCAGGAGCTGATGTAAATTGTGACAACAGGCGGCACAGTAAAAGTCAAGATCTGGCCTGCTCAAACTTGAGCTATTCAATGCAATCTGGAAAGCTTAAGAAAGGATCGGAAACAATAAATCTACAGGCAAGAGAATATCTTAGGAACCGACATCAAGAGAATGCAAAAGCATTTCAGACTCGTATGGAAGAATCTGATTCAGTGCCATCACTTAAAGATCAGACCTTAGCTGATGCGTCTGCTAGCCCTTCAGTCAGGGTTAAAAATATTGAATCAATGAAGCGAGCACATTCATTATCAGGTTGGGACTGTAGGAGTAATATGGGAGATGTTTCAAAATGCTTAAATGGTGCAAATGTAATATTAAACCAACAGTCTGCCACAACACAGGATACAACAGTCAGGGATAATATTTCAGTAGAATCATTAGGGGACAGAGGTGATGAAAATTCTTCCAAGTTGAGAAGTGAATCGAATTCAAGGCCATCACTTGGAGATGATAACATTAGTCCTAAAAGAGTTGAGAATTGTAGTGAGAACTATGGAAACAAGAAGCATGATTCTCTACAGATGGAGCTTGTAGAAAGACCTGATGATGTTTCAGAATCTTCCATGGTGGACTCTAGAACAACTTTGATTGTAACACCTGATGATGTTGTGGAAGTAATAGGGGAGAAGCAATTCTGGAAAGCTAGAAGAGCTATTGCAAAGTAAGTTTATTTGTATTGTTGTTGCTGTTTCACTTCTAATGTTTCCAGTTCATTGGAATTTGCAGTACTTGGTTAATACAGTTTGATCTTATGTTGATGTTAAGTAATAAATTTAACCATTTATAGCAGTTGCTCTCCTTGCATACATATTAAATTATCTGTATCTTAATGAATATCATGTCAATTACGGTATTGTGTAAATTTCTATTTATGTCAGAACTTTGTGGACTAGGTTTTGTCAAGTTGTTTAATTGAGTAGCTTCTTAAATATACCTTCAAGTGGAGTGATTGTCTGATAGATTGTATGTAGAGCAAATATTAGAGGAGAAAAAACCGCTGGTAAGTACAATAAAGATGATAAAGGTTCTTTTCTATTATTTTGGTTGCAAATTTTCCTTTAAAATGGTAGGGATGGAGTTTTTATTGCTTTCAGGAATTGCAATTATTGAAAATGCCTGAAACCATTGTGGAGAAATCCTACATAAGGGCATAGCATTGTTAAACTGAATTGGTATATTTCAATCTTCAATCAGTCAGTAGCATACTCAATAAAATGAGCAGGCAATCAAAGTCTTCTTGCAATATAGTTAATTGTATATTTCAAGTTGCTTAATTTCAACTAAAGAATTGTTTGAAGTTCTCTAAAATTAATGCAGACGTAATACCTTCAAATGCGTGTGGTATTGTTGTGAACCTGACCATTAGCAGCTTTCGGCTTTGTGTATCAAAAATGTGTCTATATGTATTTGTGAATATGTATGTTCTTTGTACATGTGAAGATTTCTTAATCTGCCGGTTGGAAAATTTCCAAATGCTTGCTTAATTATTTGGTTTGGTTCATCTTTGTGCACTTTTCTTCATTTTGAAGCGTTACAATTGTAACCTGATGTAACTTGTGCCTGAGGAGGAACAATACATGTTTTTATATTGTAGAAGTTTTTATCTCTCTCTCTCTTATATTCATTGATTCCAATAAATTCTTGTAGGAAGAATGAATTATCCACATGTTATCCCGCAAGAAGTTTGTGTATTTCTTTCTAGAGTGTAATTCTGTTTCTGTGATTAATGTGAGGCTCTATTTTTGGGTTAGGCATACTGATTGCCTTATCGCTGTGTCTTTGTTCTCTCAAGCATTTGACAAGTTTCTTTTGCTTCATTTCAGCCAACAAAGAGTATTTGCAATACAAGTATTTGAGTTGCATAGACTTATAAAGGTGAATGGAGACAAGTTAATTCAAAAATTCTTGTCTTGGTTTCTTAGACGTAATTGTGAGAAAATAATCTAAGATTAATCTGCCACAGGTACAAAAGTTAATGGCTAGTTCACCCCAACTCTTGCATGAGGACGACCTTTATGTGGGAAAAGCATCTCCTGTGAAGAAGTTGCAATCTGAGTATGCCATAGAGCAAATACCCTTGACTGTTAAACCGAAAGAGCGATATCAGAAACCACTGCCAGATACTGAATTTGCTGATGAGAATAATGTTGGGAAACTACCCCTTCCTTCTGTCAACAAGGAAATCAATAAAGCACGTCCTTCCCAGCAGTCAAATAATGGGCCACCTTCAGGAACTGCACCACAAGCACCTGTGGCTTCAAATAGCAATCTAACTCCATGGTATTTCCCACCGCCTGGAAATCAGTGGTTAGTTCCTGTGCTGTCCCCATCCGAGGGACTTGTATACAAGCCCTGCACAGGTTCATTCCCCCCTACAGCTGGATATATGGCACCTGTTTATGGCAACTGTAATCCTATGGGCCTAACACCAGGGAGTGGAGACCTCTTGAATGCAGCTTACGGTGTTCCAGCTCCACACCAAGAAGGATTTGGTCTCGTTGCTGGTACCCCTCCACTTGGGCAGCCTTATTTTCTACCATATGGCATGCCATCCTTGAATCCCTCAGTTTCTGGCTCTGTGGAGCAGATGAGATCATTCTCTGCACCCGAGTTGAAGGACAACCATGTCGCAGTTGGAAACGTTAACTTAGTGTTCCCTCGCCGGAGCTCACGGAGCATGCCAAGCCAGACAAGTAAAGTAATCTCTCTTCCTGTTGAGAAGTCTCAAACGATGAAGGAAAGTGATCTACAGGGAAGTACGGCAAGCAGTCCAGCCGAGAATAGAAGAAATGCGCTTCCACTTCTTCCCAGAGAATCAACAGTTCAGGCATCTGATCAAATTGCTCAAACTAACAAACAAGAGACACAGGCATCTGATCATAATGGTCAAACTAACAAACAACAGACACACGTGATAAGGGTCGTACCGCATGACCCTAGACTGGCAACTGAATCGGCAGCGCGGATTTTCCGGTCTATACAAAAAGAGAGAAAACACGGTGAATAGTTTGTGAGAAATGCATTTGGTGAGATGCGTACCAAAGGAAATGCCTTTTTTTTTTTTTTTAAAACTAGTTGAATGTTTTATGTACCTGTAATATTGTGATGCACTGAGCTTGTAAATATTAATGGTGTTTAACGGGATACTATGTTTGCTGGTTTGCAATTTAATCTTTTATCTTTGCTCGGAAAATACCAAGAGCAGCTCATTTGGAATCCTTGTGTTGTCTGCCTCCATGTATTTATTCTATTCAGATGAAACATTGCTTCTAAGTTTTGCATTGCAATTGGAAGATCAATATCAAGATACAATGCAATCTATCAATCGTGGAGGTAAAGTTTTGATCTCTAATTTTCTAAAGGATCAATCCAAGGGAAAAAAAAATCCTTACTAGCAATCCTGCTCTGTGTGGTAAAAAATCGTCGTCTTCTCATATAAGGCATTCTCTCATGTTATCCTTTTAGTTCGATTAATATCTTCCTCAACATCTACAAATAAAGGCAACGTGTCCACAAAACTTGGAAATTGATCTCTACAATCACGTCTGACTTGATCAATGTCTTGTAACAAAAAGCAATCTTTGTTTATTGAACAAGATTACTCACGCGCCCAATCATTCATTAAAAGCCACTGCCTGATTACATCCAAACATCTGATGCTAAAACGCTCCACGATTGGACAGTGACTGCACGGACATAGAAACAGAACATGGTTAGAACTCCCCAAAAACATAAGACACGAGTCACTGACTCTGATCTTTAACGGATTTTTAGTTAAAAGATTGGCCAAACTTATGAGAGAAAAAATCAACGTGTGGTTATAATGCTCAGGTTAGCTCGCTAATTGCTCACACGTGAGTTTAGACCCAGTCTTCCGTACAATTGTCAAAGTGGTTTCAGACAATTTTCTTATTACCCCTTTTTACAGGCTGAGACTAAAAGGAACATGGCAGAGTTACTTATAATTAGCATACGGATCAGGCACTCCTGTGGATTAATGAGAGTGACTTTCTTCGTAAAGTTCGGAACTTTTCTGTAAATGGGGTCGTGTTTTTCTTAGCAGGAAATGAGTTTTTAAGTGAAAAGGTGCGATCTTTAGCAGTTTAGTCCAAATGGGTATTGATATTTGGCGATCGAGTTTGAGACCATTGTATGGAAGCGTGTAGTAGATATTGTGGGTCCCGTTCTGAAGTGGCACGATCTAACTTGTTGGAACTGGAAAAAGTAAAAAGCATGAAACTTTTTTGTGTTCTGTCCACTTGGGACCCACATAGCCCACACCTCGTTTGTTGTCGTTTTCTTGGTTTTGCATAGCTTTTTGGGTGAGATCCTCTCTTATGGAATTCCAAGGCAACCCTCTTCCCTAGCCGAATCTACCTTTTGCCACATATTACCTGTTGATTCTATCTCCACTTACTTTCTCCTCTGTTCCTCTCCATCTTCTTCTCGCGTTCTTTTCACTACCATTTCCCTATCCTTTTTAACACGTTCATATGTTATTTCCAGCAATGTCATGTTTTCTTCTTCTTGGCTCGTGAATTTCAGCTTCATGTTTGGATTTGTCGAGGTTGGTTAGTTCTGGGTTGTTGTAAAGTTGGGTTATAATCAACTTGGTCAATCATCTTTAGTCTGAGGAATTGGTTTTCCCAAGTGGGTTGCTGTAAAATTCATATTCTTGCCAATTTCCTTTCACCCTCTGTTGATTCTATATGCTTATCCACAAGGAGGTTTGCCTTTTTGAGGTGGGGATAATTTGAGTAACTATAAAAATCCACATATACATCAAGTGGCTACTTTCTGTTCTTCATGGTTGGATTTATTCAAAAAGCTTCTTTATTGAAGGAGGCTGATCTAGAGTACTTCTGGAATGAGTGAATTCTGAACAAAGTAACTATTTTGCTACCCGGTATACAAAGATCTTTTGGTTTTGCACTTAAGATTTCAATCTGAATTGATCATCGGGTAGGCCAATCCTTTTTCTGATGTAAAACTTTGGCTTTAAAAGGATGGTGTTTGGATCTTGCCGTGAATTCGACAAAAAAGCAAGTTTCTGTGAGTCGAGTTTGGGGTGAAACGGAGAGGTTAGCAAGATGAGAGGTACAAAAGATGAGGAAAAGATGCTAAGCCCTATGTTTCCAAGGCTTCATGTGAATGATACAGAGAAAGGAGGACCAAAGGCACCTCCAAGGAATAAGATGGCTCTTTATGAACAGCTCAGTATCCCTTCACAAAAGTTGAGCTCTGGATCACCGTTTATGTTGCCTCTTCATCCTAACAATGGGAACAGTTTGGTTCCTTCAATGTCCACAAGCCATGTGAGTTATCACCTTCTTGCTCTATGCAGCTTACTTTTATTACCAATTGAGTAATTTAATTTCTGCTTTATCTACTTGCTATCATGTCTGATTGGTTCCTCAAATGATTAACTTTGCTAGGTTTTTACCACTCTTTAGGAATTGGAATGATGTTAGGATGCCACTGATTCAGTATTTTGATGCACTTGTTTCCTCATTTACTTGTGGGTATATTATCGGTGTTCCTATACTGTAAACAAGCAGTTCCTCTGGTTTTTCACAATGCAGTTCCTCTGGTTTTTCACAATCATAGAAGTTCATCTGTGTTTGTCTTTGGGATATTTCAAGTATTATGCCAATTTTTGTCTTATTTTACTACACTGAAGAGTTGGCTTCATGATCTTGACCTTCGATTTTCTGAAGGGCTGTGCCTATGAGAGAAGTGCTTTTATCCCGTTCTGCAACTCTCCTGCAAATTCACATGTTGCTGAAAAGCTCTTTTCTTATTGTTCTGGTGGAGGCAACATAAATGGTGATATGGCAAGTCAAAATAAAAAATCTATGAATGGCACAAATGATCAAAGTGTGAGTATCACTGGCACAAATGAGCAAAGTGTGAGTATCAAACTGACTTCGGGTACAACTCCGAAGTTTAACTTATTCCAATCACCAGCATTCTCCAATCTTAAAAACGTTTCATGTAATGAACCTGGAGATGAGAATGATTTAAGAGTTCCTACTCAATCAGTAGCTGCTCTAACTTGTGGCAGAAGCTGGCACCAAATAAATCAAGAAAATCTACCTCATTTGAACTTGAGCTTCTCAATGCCATTGCAGAATGTTTCTGATAGGCATAAGAAAGGAACTGAGATCACAGTTCTAAAAGAAAAAGATTATCTGAAGAACCAAAATCAAGATAATGCAAAAGCATCTCGAATTCCTGATTCTCTGGAAAGATCTACTCCTGTACCATCAGTCAAAGGTAAGACCGTGACCGATACCCTTTCCATGGCTGATACCCTTTCCAGACCATCAAGCAGAGTGTCATTGAAGGAAACACATTCATCATCAGGTCAAGAATATAGAAGCATTGCAGCAGGTGTGCTGAAAAGTTTAAACGGTACAAGTTCACGAATAAACCAAGGGTCTGTCACAACACAAGAGAAAACAATTCTCAGAGATATGGAGTGCGCAGGCATCAGAGGCAAAGAAAATGCTTCCAAGTTGCAAGGTGAATCATATTCAAGGCATTCATTTGGTGCTGATAAAAGAAGTCCTAACGAAGTTCAGAATGTTATTGAGTCCCCTGAGGAAAGGAAACACGGTTCTTCACAAATTGGACATGCTGAAAGATGTGATGATGTTTCAGAGACTTCCATGGTGGATTCCATAGTGGCTTTTACCATAACACCTGATGATGTTGTAGGAGTAATAGGGGAGAAGCAATTCTGGAAAGCAAGAAGAGCTATTATAAAGTGAGTAACTCAATCTTATAGTTGCCATTTTCATATGATGCAGCTAATATCATCCAGATTATGATGCTCATGGCACTTTCAGTTCTGTCAAAAAGAACTGATGATTTGCACCAGATTGCCAGATTCTGATATAATTCTTTATCTCTTCTTTTCAGCCAACAAAGAGTATTTTCTATACAAGTTTTTGAGTTGCATAGACTCATAAAGGTAAGCAGTTAGATACGGTATTTATTCTCTTGATTCCATTTATACAACTTTGAAGAAAGCAGTCCTTAACATTAATTCGCTACAGGTACAAAAGACAATTGCTGGTTCCCCCCATCTCTTGCATGAGGATAGCCTTCTTGTGGGGAAAGCTTCATTAAAGTCATCCCCAGTGAAGAAGTTACCATCTGAGTATGCCATAGAGCCAACACCCGTAATTGTTAAACCAAAAGAGCAATCTCAGAAACCACAATCGAATACTGAATTTGCTGATGAAAATGCTGTTGGAGGACCTCCTCTTCCTTCTGCTAACCTCGAAATTAATAAACCACTTCTTGCCCCTCGATCAAATTACGAGCCACATTCAGGAAGTTCACTGCCAGTTCCTATGGCTGCAACAAATACCAAACCCACTCCATGGTGTTTCCCAGCACCTGGAAATCAGTGGTTAGTTCCTGTGATGTCCCCATCTGAGGGACTTGTGTACAAGCCTTATTCGGGACCATGTCCTCCAACGTCTGGATTCATGACACCCGTTTATGGCAGCTGTGGTCCGATGAGCCTAACACTAGGTAATGGCGACTTCCTGAATGCGGCTTATGGTGTTCCAGCCAGCACCCCTCTTTTGGGGCAGACCTATTTTCCACCTTATGGCATGCCAGTCCCGAACCAGTCAATTTCTGGCTCATCTATGGAACAAATGAGTCCATTCACTGGACCTCAGTCAAAGGACAACCCGGTATCGGTTGGAAACGTGAACTTAGTGTTCCCCCACCGAAGTTCTTCTAACATGGCAAGCCAGACAAGTAGAGTGATTCCCCATTGTGGTGGGAAGTTTCTAGCGTCAAAAGAAAGTGATGTACAAGGAAGTACTGAAACCAGTCCGGCGGAGAGGGTTAAAGGGAATGCTCTGCCACTTTTTCCAACAGAACCAACAGTTCAGGCATCTGATCAAAGTGCTCAAACTAACAAGGAACAGACACGGGCGATTAAGGTTGTCCCTCACAACCCAAGATCAGCAACTGAATCAGCAGCCTGGATTTTCCGGTCCATACAAGAAGAGAGAAAATGTTATGACTAATTTGTGGGAATTGTATTCATTATCAGTAAGTTATTACAAGGGAAAGGTAAGTATTCTTAATAGTTGCTATGATCTATGTTTACAACAAGTACATATTTAATGTGATTAACAAGATGTTAACTAGAGTCAGAATGCTATTTTGGAAGATTGCCTGGTCCTTGCTGTTTACTAAGCATTCCAAATTTGATTTTGGTCTGCATGTATGAATTGAAATTCCAAATTTTTGAAATGGTTTGCTGCAACTCTTAATTTACTTTCAACTCCTTCGAGAAGATTAGTTTAAACAAGGCTTTAAACTGTTGGCGGACAAGAAACTTATCATCCATCCTACTGGTATGATATTATTCAAGTCTGTGGAAAGTTCCCCTTTTTCTTGGTTTTGGAATCGTTCTTGGTGGTAATACATGAACTCGGTCCCATTTTATTATCGTCTGTCAAATTTGCTTCGAACTTGTTTGGAGTTTTGCCTTTGAAGTTCAACCGGGAAAGAAATAGTTTTTGGTTGGTAACAAGATAAGAGTTATGTTAGTAGAGTTCTCTTGCAATTTTGGCAGGATGTACTGCTAAACCTTTCCTCCAGTAAGCAAGTTAAATTCAAACTTATTGAATACCAACTTTATAATATATTGAGAAACCAATCACAAATAAGATGCCAATTCAGGACCATGTTCCTGCAACCATATCCATTAGACAAGTATTCTGAAGTAACTTTAACAACTAATGTTTTTCATTTTTGGTCCTTTATTAGCTTTAGAAATGTTTCAAAATTCACCAAGCTTCAACTAAGACCACCTACAGTTGTGTCTATGGACATCGGTCCGAATATCCAGGACCTCCGAAATACAAGTGAACTCCTTCAGTACTCACTTCATCTTTTAGCATCCTTATATAGTAGCAGGGTATCCTGGTAATGAATGGTAGAAGAGGATATGCAATTCTGAGAACATTAGAAGCATCAACGTATTGAAGATGCCCTATGTAAGCAGCTTTACCAAACCCTTCAATGGGATAATGACCACTACCCATCTCAGTGGTGGTATGGTGACCTCCATATTGATTGTTGATTACCTGTCCACCAAAACTTATTAGGTTTGCACTATCTGCTAATGATGTGAAGAGGTTTCCAGGCCAATAACCTAAATCCTGACCCTGAAACGTTAGCCACCAATTTCCACTTGAATTGTCCTGAAATATTGAACAACAGACTAGTTAAAGAATCTATGGAAAGTTAATTCTCCGCTTATGATGAAAAAGTATGGAAATCCAACTCAGGAATTTCATGCTCGTTTCAGGATCAGGTTTAGTTATCTAGAGTCGTAAAAATTTACCTTGTGAATGATGACCGTTATTTCATATTGGTCTCCGCCATAGATGGATGTTGGCTGTAGAGGAAAACCAAGAACATACGCAGGATTTACTTGTATAAAACCAGGACATTCGAGATTGTAGCAACCGGTACTTCGATAAGCATCTCTCTAGAGAGACCACACAGAAAATATATCAAATACTGAAGAAACTGTTAAAAGAAGAACTATAACATTAATTCCTGGGACGATCTACATTGGTTTGCATGGAGAGGATCGAATAAACTTACGGTCCAGAAGGAAAAGAATCTTGTTACATTGCTGTCAGATTGAACCTGTAACGATTCACTAGAAAGTAAAAACCTTGGTTCTATGTTCTTAGACCATAGTTTTGTTATTAATTTCTGGTTGCAAACCATATATTCTTTTTCTTTTTCTGTCTTCCATGTCAGGAGAATGTAGAAGATTATGTGATGCAAGTTCTGCTTCTAGTGACACAAACCTGCCACCCAACTTCAATGCTGTTCAAGTTCTCTCCATCCCCTGATACAATCCACATCTAAGCAGTACTCACTTCTCCAGGATCAACTACTTTTGGAACCCATACATTGAATGTTGCACAGGCTCCATAGTAAGTGCCACCAGTAAGAGAAACCTGAGCATACTAATACATACACAAGGCAATCATCATGCAGAATATCAGATGAAATGGAATGATTATGATGCATACAAGGTTTTAATTTGCAGTCTTTGCAATAGATTTCAACCTTAATATTGCGGTTACAGTCTTGTTATCTACAATGTCAGTTAACAGTATAATCCTCAATCCACAATTTAGAACTTGGAGTTGGAGAGCATAATCACACGAGATGTTTTTCCAAATTGTACCTCAAAAGTAGCTGAAGGAGTGAATTCCGATATGTCTGCCCTCTTTGGAATTGGTGGACTAACTGGACGATGAGTGAATGCTCTTGTTCTTAGAATTGGGATTGTTCCTTCAGGACACTTCATTTTATTGAACCAGCTTTGGAAGATCTTAGAAGAGTTTGTTGCTTGCACTCCATTGCCACTGGGAAACGAACTTGGTTTCATCTGGAAGTGCAAAAAATGGATTATAGTAAATGATATTATGACTTTTTATACATAAAATAGGATTTAATTCAACTGTGAAATCAAATTGAAAATAATCATATTTATATAAGTGGAAACAGACCTGTATAGTATGGTTCTTGAGAAGCGGATGATTAAAAGCAGGTTGCTCGTAGATATCAACACAATCAATTGCATCACCATCAGTCTAGGAAGAACAAGGAAAAGAAATCAATCATTTCAAAATGTGTTTATTCTTTAATTTGAAGATAGATTATGTGTTGAAATTTACGCATTTTCATGAAATCATTTTTTCTCTCTACATATAATTTAATATACATGAAAAAGAAAACACATTTTCTAATACGACCAAGTTAAAAATTATGTACTCTTCTGTTAAAACTAGAATTAAGTACATATTATGTCAAGATACCTTAATGGTTTTCTTGGCTGAAATCCTACTTCCATCGCCTAATCCGTAGCCCCAAATTTGAGCAAAAGCTATAAAGAAAAATATACAACTCCCAATGTTTTTTGGATGACATTGAGAAGCCATTGTACCTTGAACTATTAGGTGTTCTTCACTCTTTCTACTCATTTTAGTTCTGAAGTTTACATCTTTGAGTGCTATTTACATATATATAGGTCAAACTCTTGAATGAACTCATCATTAACTTTCCCATTTTAGATGAATAGAAACTGCCATTTTCATGTTACTAAATAGTAAATGATACTAAAAATGAATTGCCACCAAAGTAGGTTTTTAATATGGCTTCAATGCACGTATAACTTTCTTCTTTGTTATTAGAATCATAATAATTATAGTCTACTTTTATTCACAAGAATTTGCATTATTGAAGATAATTGTTGCCAAGGCTCCAAATGGTGCATGTAACAATTTTCTGTCTTATGGGGACACCAATATTTTTTTTTCTCCTTGTTTAAATTTATATTTATATATTTTTATTAAAAAATCTCTAATGAAACAATATCTATCTGATATCATATCTAAGGATTTGAGATCAGTGAATCAATGTCATTTTATTATTATCAAATTCAATATTTTCTCTAATTTGTGGATATAATTTTAAAATTTTGTGGTCTTTAAAATGCTTATTAAAATATAAGCAAAAATAGCTAATAAAGAGAATAAAGAAAAAAAAGAAGATAAGAAATTTACATAATTATGTCTTTAAGGACATAGTTCAAAACTTACATCTGATTGAACTTGTGTGTATTATTTTCATATTTCTGTAAACTTATTAGGTATTCCAATAAATGAAAAATGTCCAACGATTAGTCATTTCATATTCCTACTTCCCTCATTTTCGATGTCATTTGAACATAAAATTCAATGAACTTTTTATTTGATAATTCATATATCTTATATGAAAGGCTGACAATGACTAAATTAAGTTTCACAGAGTTTTATATCAAAATTTCTTTTCAAGTTTAAGCATGAACACGAGTTTAATCAAATCTAGATATTTGATCTCAAATTTGAGATTGATTAAATCTATTTTGTTTAATTGATTTTTGAACCGATTTAGACCTAAGTTAAATTGTAATAATTAAATTGAAAAATTTTCAAAATTAATTATAAACTTAATTAATTTTTAATATTGTCGAATTAAACTTAATTTATTAAATTTAAATTGAATCAAACCATATCTGAACTAAGTTATCATCTTTAATTTCATGTGAGTGTTGTAACAAGTTTCTTTATTTGACAATGTTATTTATGGGCACATTTTTTAATTTTCTTAATTGATAAATCTTTAATTACGTAAAATTTAATTTTTTAGGCCCTTTCCCAAAACATGTTGCAATAAATTACAGGACATCAGATTTAGCCACTTGATTTCCTTAAATTTTTTTTAATGTACTCTTAAGAGTCTATTTGCACTGGTCTGAAAATCCAGGACCACCGTAAAAAAAATTGATCAATGCTTCGATCCTCTTTCCCCACAGTAAGATCATAGCTCTCTGGTCTTGTAACACTTTGTTTAAGATCAGCTGCGTCTCTGAGAACACTGGAAGAGTCCACTAACACTGGAAGAGTCCACTTACGAGAGATGGCCTATGTAAGCTGCTTCACCAAACCCTTCACCTGGAAATCCTCCACTTCCCATGTTGACAAACTCATTTATTCATATATATGAGTTTATTATTTAGATGGATTTTTGTCACTATAATTAGTCTTTACGGCATTATTTGATTATTATTTAAATTATTGTACCTTACATTTAATTTATGTTTTTAGAGGCAAAAATTGTCATATTTTCGTTTAACTGTGATTAATTAATTTTTGGACAATTGATGCTACATTATTTGTCATTTTTAATGTAGGGTATTTGGGAGAACATTACAAAGTTCTTGGAGGAATGAGACAACCAACTTGATAGTTCAAAACAAGTGTTTTCAATGGAATATTGGGAGGAGGGGAACCTGCCGAATACCTTAAGATGCTATTTGATTACCATAAAATTGGAATGCACTCAAGAGGGTATTTGGGGGACGTTACAATTCAAAGAGAAAATAACATTGAATGAAGCAAAAACGACAAAGAATGACAACGTGGTGGGAGTTTGAGAGGTTTTGAAAATCCAAGAAACAAACATGTGACAAAAGGGGTTGTGTGGCTTGTGTGTGGACCAAGGGAGGAATAAAATAAAAGAGAAGGTGTGGTGTGTGAGATGTATA
>JANQBM010000005.1:3615445-3628743 GCA_025594535.1 Erythroxylum domingense
TTGGAATTTTTGGAAAATATTTTTGTAACAATTCGAGGTGGCTCGGTTGTTAGATTAAAAGCTCGATTTTAATTTTTCGTTTCATTATTTTAACTCCCAAATCTGTTTGAGTAATGATTGCCTGCGTTATTGAACTGGAGGATTGCGTTTATCATTGTTAATTGCTTGTGTTTGTTTTCTTATTTAAGTCACTCATTGTCATTTCGTATTTCTCATTTCAATTTTTAAAAAAATACCAAAAACAAGTCCTTTGCATTTATTTTCATTCGTTGCAAATTTTAGCGGTAATTGTTAAAATCAACCCCATTTTATAGTTAGTTTGTATTGCATTTAGTTGAACTTAGGAAATTAATTTCACCTTTGGTTCCTTAAAGAGAACAACCCGAGATTATGCAATATGTAATCCTTGGTTAAAATTTTGAAGTAATCCCAAGGCGACGGTCGGACAAAAAGGTTATTGCAGTGGTGGCGTGGTGACCTTGAGCTTGTTTGTTCATTACATGTCCACCAAAGTTTATGAGGCTTGAACCATCCGCTAATGATGAGAAGATGTTTCCAGGCCAGTGTCCTACCTCAGATTGTGAAGGGTCAGCCACCAATGTCCACTAAATGTATCCTAGAGCATTAAATTAATAAATAACTTAATTAGATGGTAAAAAAATGTCAATTTTTTAATTTTTATTCTTATAATTGATAAATTTAGACAAGGCATTATGATATTAAAAATTTTAAGTTCAAAGAGTAATCTAATTTAGAAATATTTTTATTTTAATTCTAAATAATAAAATATGATGGAGGAGATTATGTGATAATTAAAAATATTGTTAAAGTATAAGTGATAGTTATCAAAAGATGAGAATCCAAATTTAAAAAAATCAAATAACAGGAAAATTTAATGTAATTAATTCGTAAAAGAATTTTTGTTATTTTAATTTTGAAATAAAAAATAGATATTTAAGAGTTGTAAAAATTATTAATATAAAATATATTAACAAATATTAAATTTTGATATATTAAAAGAGAATTTATGATGAACTCGAATGATTAAAAGAATTGGCAAATTTTAACTCAGAAAAATTCAAGGATTTGGTACAGTCCAGGAAACCTTCAAATATCTGATATGTGGATTCATACATTTACCTAGTGAATGACGACATCTATTTCAAATTGGTTTCCTCCAATGGTGGATACTTGTTCCAGGGCATAACCAAGAGCGAACATACTGTTTACTTGCACAAAACCAGGGCAGTAAAGTTTGAAACAACCTGTGGTTTTGGAACCATCTTTCAGCAGGAGATCACACACAAAAAAGGAAAAAAGTTTGTAAATGGATACTGAAGAAGAACAAAGCGTGATTATGCATGCAAATCAAGAAAAAACTTACCATCCAATGGATGAAGAATCTTGTCTTATTGTAGCCTTCCTCAGCCTAATCCATTTAAAGAAAGTTTAGAGAATATAGACCATAGATAGTTTTGATATTGGATTCTGATAACACTTCCTTCTGTCAAAAAAGAAGAGGTTACAAGTTTTGCTTTTAATGAAATAAACATCCCATCCAGATTCCATGGACTCCTCTCCTTCCTCTGATAAAATCCACATCTGAGCAGCACTGAGTTCTCCGGGAGCTACTATGGGGGTCCATACAATAAATACTGCACGAGCTCCAAGGTAAATATCACCAGAGATAGAAACCTGGGAAAACCGATGAATGCAGATGGCAATCATTTGTACACAGTTCATACATTAGTTTGAACTATATCAGATAAATGGTATATATCATGTCTGGCGAAAAACAGCGCATAGGAATGACAATGGACACTGCTGGATTGAACCGAATTTCATTCTAAGTCCGATCTACTCACAGCCTATGCAGGTATTAAGAAAGCATAGTTGAGTTTGAACTTATTAAATAAGAACTCGAATTAGATCAAACTGAGTATTCTTAATCTGAAGTTAAAATCAAACTTAAAAAATTAATTTTTTAATTTCAAGTCCAAATTTAAATCGAATTTTGTTATCAACTTTATGCCGATACCCTTGACCTTTTTGCCAACCTGAACAATGCACACTTGTGATTTTATGCTGTCTGTCTTTGAAATTGTACTTCATGACTGGGTGGAGGAGGACGGCAATCTTCGAGCCCCGTCTTATGGGCTATGATTGGCATAACTGGACGATGATTGAACGCTTCTGTTCTTAAGATTGGGATTGTTCCTTGAGGACACTTACCATTCCTTAACCAGCTTTGGAAGATCTTAGCAGACTTTGTTGGTTTACCTCCGCTTGGAAACAAATTTGGTTTTGTTAGATATATGTTAAATATATCTATTTTATTTTATTTTAGCATATTTTTTTAAATTGACATATTTTATATTATCTTGGATTTAAAAATCTAATAATATTTTAGATAGAATTTTAATGTGTAGTAAGACTCTTCTTCTTACTTGTGAAGGATTTGTGGATATCTTAAATCTATGGTTACAACATAGTATGAAAAAATAGACGGCTACAACATGACATAAGAAAACAGCTGAATAATGCTTGGTGAGTGAGAATCCATGGTGAAGTGGGCACGTCTCTAGGTTTGAAGTGGATTCACATCTCCTATTAATGGTTATGAGTGCATTAATTGCCAATAAATGTGTAGCATAGTAATGCGTGTGCATTAATGGTTAATGAATGTGTGACATAGTATGCTGTGCGTTAATTGAAGCTTGAGAATTATAAAGTGTGAGTCCACTTGGGGTGTTGCATTAATTAATAGAAAACTTGGTGTTTTAAAAAATCTCTACAGTTGGTGTTTTAATAAAACTCTATTAAAACACGTCATAGCAAGAAACCTTTTGCGTGTTGCGGCAACTGTTGATGTAGTGTATCATTGAAATTGTGGATATCACGTGTCTTGAAAAGAATATTTGTTAGCTGCGCGTATGAATATTTTTTTCAGTTGAATATAATATGAACAGGGACTCACGGTGAAGTTACTGGGGGCATGTGTGAGATGTTTGGTTGAAGTCACAGTAGTTTTTTGATTGCAATAATTAACGTGGAGGCTTAGTGATGTTGATTTATGTGTAAAAACGTTCCACGTATCATCTTTGGTGAAGGTATTGGCTATTAATTGAAGAAAGAGTGAGGTACACTGTAGAGTTTCAGCTGGGTTATTTCAAGAAGATAAAATTTATAAGAAAGTCTTTCTTTTTATTTCAAGTGTATTTAGTTTTCGTTTTTTATTATTTTAATTACTTGAGTTGTTCGATTAATTATCTTTATTAGTAAATAGTGTGTGAAAATTCTCTGTCGAGGTTAATACGAGGCGGTTGTACTATTGGTTATGAAATTTTTTCACAGAAAGTGAGGTTGAGAGATAATGTCAAAGGTTGAGTGGTGTCAGCTCAGTAAAGCCTTGAATAAATCTATTGTACTTCAGTAAAAGTGATTAAGCTGGGTAAGGGCCCTGTAGACATAGGCAAGGAGTGTCGAACTGCGTTACCAAATTTCTGGTATTTTTATTATTTCAATTTTGCTTGTTTTTATTTTGTTGATGGCAAAGAAGTTTGCGAAAAGTTTGCAAAACAACTCCTTTGATTTTTCAGGTTTCATCTAACAGGCCACAAGCAATTTGAACAATGATGTCTAAGTTTATAAGAAACATAATATGATTGCCTGAAGACATCTTGCAATTAAATTTGTTAACTTCAAGATCTATCATGATTGGAATCCTCAAAATGGTAAATTTACAATGTAATTTTAATTTTGTCCAACTAAATTAAGATATTCAAAATAACTACCAATAGAAGTATAAAATTAATTTAACATAATATCAGACATAATTTACAAGTGCAAATTAACATAATATAAATTATTTTTTATTTTATTAATTTATTAATTACGAGAAGATAACAATTTTTGTTTTTATGATTAATAAATCTTATTTTACAGAAATACAATTTCATCAATGATTTGAATTACTACGAGTTTTTTTGAAAGTTAAACTACTTCTAAGTACGAGAAATGTGATATTATCAGATCAGCTGCAACGAATACCATCATTCTTAACGTTCATTTCTTAAACAGTTTGATATATATTGATAATAACTGAAGGTATATAAATTTAAAGCAACAGGGAAAAACCTATATGGTATGGTTCTTGAGAAGTGGATGACTGAAAGCAGGTTGTTTGTAGGCATCAACAGATTCAACTACTTCAAGCCCATCAGTCTAGCATGAGCAAAGAAAAAAAAGAAAGAAAGAAAGAAATCAACCATTTCACAAAAATTCTTTTTCAAAGTTATAGAGTTTGCATGACAATGCCGAGACCTGAATGATTTTCTTGGCAGAAACCCTACTTCCATTGGCAAATCCATTGCTCCAAACTTATGAACAAAAGCTAAGAAGAAAAAAAGCAAGCAACTTCCTATGTTGTTTTGATGATTCTGAAGAGCCATTGTAGCCTGAAAATTTGAGGTTCTTCTACCTCTTTAAGTTTCTACGACCTTATATGATTCGGGCAGTCCTATTTTACAGTTATCACTCTTGTATTAACTTTATCATCATTATCTTTCCTTCTTTTGATGAATGGAGGATTACCCTTTTGTTTTAATTGATGGTAAGGTGGTATATCACATGAATTTACAATTTAATTTATTTAGTTCATCTAATTTTACTGTAAATTTTATTAAATTTAAGAGATTTTGGTTTGAATTTGATTGTCAAATGAGTTAATTACATCTAATAAGAGAAAAGATTCATTGGATGAATGTAACCCTTATTTTCTTCTTTTTAATATTTTTCTCCATAGACACCTTATTAAGTATATATATACTAAGAACAAATGAAATGGACCATACAAAATCTATCCCATCCGTTCATTTTATCTACGACTGAATTTTATTTTTACTTTTATCACAGCTATTTGTCATAACTGTGACTCATGCTTTTTTCTTTTCTTACATGCACGATTGTTACTGGAAGCGACAACGCTTAATGCACTTACCATCTACTAAGAACAACTACATTTCCGTTACATGAACGGCTTGAATTTTCCCCCTAACTCTTCTCACGACTGTGGCTTAAATTATCATAACCGTGACTCACGACTTAAATATTTTACACAAATAAGTTACAAAAATAATATTAAGAAAATAGTTTTTTATGTCAACTTTTAAAAATAATTATAATTTATTCATGCAGTACGTAAACTTTTTCACCTTACCCTTATTTGTCATGCATGTAGCACTTAATTAACTGAATAATAATTAAGAATTAAGAATTAATAATAATAGTTAACTATATTTCTTATTATTAATTAATTAATAATTAATTGTTAATTATGTAATTATTATTTTTACTATTATTAACTGTATACTATATATTGCATGCACGGTTGTTACCAAACAACTCACAACCGTGCATTTTATTGTTAATTATTAAATATTATTATTTAATTATTATGCATGTTATTATTAATTATTAAATTTTATTTGATTATTTAGTCTAACGTTCACGTTATTATCATTTAATAATAATTATTTATTATTTATTATTTTATTATTAATTATGATTTTATTAATTATTAATTATTTCTATTTATGCTATTATAAATTATAAATTATAAATTATTACATTTTTATTAATTGTTATTGTTAATTAATTTTTAATTATGTAATTATTAAATTTTACTATTATTAACTGTATACTAGTGCATGCACCGTTGTGTCACAATCGAGCATGTTATTATTAATTATTAATTATTACGCATGTTATTATTAATTATTAAATATTATTTAATTATTTTGTCTACCATTCTTGTTATTATCATTTAATAATTATTATTGATTAATTATTATTTTATTATTAATTATAATATTATTCATTATTAAATATTATTATTTATTTTTATTTATGTTATTATTAATTGTATATTATGTATAATTCATTATTATTTATAATTAATAATAACATAATAATTAATCAATTATACACAAATTAATATGTATATCTCTTTAAGGTTGTAACTGATTATGATATTATTAAGTATTATATATTAATATAATACTTAATAATATTAAGTTTATAGGTGTGATTCCTATTTACGGTTAAGTCACAAACGTCCATTTTATTTGGTTTTTTTGTTTTCTTTACTGTTAATTAATAAATTGACGTATTTTTATTAATTCTTTTATAATATAATTTTATTATTAATTAATTTATAATTGTGTTATTATTAATTAAAAATTATTGTTAATTGACTGTTAATTGTTCCCTTACAAAATTTTCATCTATTATTAATAATAATTATTAATTATTGTTCCTATATTATTAAGTACCATATGCTAATATTAATTTTATATGTCATTCATAACTGTGCATTATTCATTGCTCATATGTTCTATAATTTGTAATATTTGTCATCTCATTGTAATGTATGGTTAATAATAATCTTCATTCAATTTTCAAAAAAAAAGAAGAATAAGTGTGGTAATGTCTCAAGGATGCCAAGTCTCTGACAGGTTGCAAGCAGATTATAAAGTAGTGTGAAAGGGACACGACAGAGTCCCAAATTAGCTTGTAACAATGCATCAAAGTTGGATTATCACTTGGAAGCTTTTTACAGGGGCTGTAGTAAATTTTGGAGGATTTATCCAAAGTCCACGCCATTGAAAAATGTGAAGAGAAGTAAAGGTGACTAAGGATAAGAGATTCAAGAAGTCTTTCCTTCTTCTCATGGAATGAAAGGGTCAGTGCCAAGAGTTGTCTTTCATGAAGCTTTAATCTTTATGTCTGCTGGAATCATTGGTTTCATACATTGGAATTCTGATATATCATAGAGGGGCCCTTAGGATGCCAATGGTCAAACAAAAGAAATGTATTGCTCCCATCATCAATCTTATCTTTGATAAAAGGAAGAAAAATATTCACACTGATCAGCCCAAAATAATTATTAATAACAAAAGATTATCAGAATAAATATTATTTCAGTGAACATATCAAAAAATTATATATATATGGTTTGCAAGAACAGGCTGACAGGGTCAATTAATATGTTGTTTCTGTCCTTTATTTTCTCTAATAATGTTTCAACTTTTACCAAGCTCCAGTTCAATTCAGTCAAAATACACATAGCACAAACTAATCTTGGACCTATTTGCATTGGTCTGAAAATCCAGGACCACCATAGAAGACGTGAACTCCTGCCAGTCTTAATTCAATGTCATTACCCACTATTATATCGTAGCAGGCAGGTCTTCCAGCATAGCGTACAAGATCGACTGCATCTTGCAGGATACTGCAATTGTTGACATATGAAATATGGCCTATATAAGCAGCTTTACCAAAACCTTCATTAGGAAAATGGCCACTTCCCATCTGAGTGGTTGAATGGTGACCTTTATATTGATTATTGGTAACTTCTCCACCAATGTTTATCACGTTTGAAGAATCTGCTAATGACGTGAATAAGTTTCCAGGCCAATATCCTATCTCCTCGCCATTAATCATCAGCCACCAATTTCTATCAATAGTGTCCTGAAGCATTGAACAACAGATACGTCAAAGATTTTATGAAGAGTCAATTGCATTCTTAATATTATCGTCAATTAGTAACAATTATCTTAACTTAAAATCTTGACTAATGTGTGTTTTTACGACTTACGTGAAAATTTAAAAAATTCATTGACTTGAAAAGTTCGAAGATTCAAAGTGGGAAGTGTAGGTTTATGCACGAAATATGCCTTAGATTCTGTAGGAGATATGTTACAGCTATGCTAATCAAGTCCATGTCAAGTTAGTTGTGATTTATTAGAAGCTGAAAATTTAAGTTTGAATAAATTATGTTGCTGTCATAATTTTAACCTACAACTAAGGTCCTAGTTTTTAGGGATAGCTACAACATGATCTTTAGCTGATTTGTTTGTGATTTTTCAAAATATTTTCTGATCTTTTCTGTTGAGTTTTCATGTATAAAATCAATTTGATCAATGAAAGTTGAGTGAAAGTTTTTCAGTTCAAAAACTACAAAATGGTATCAGAGCCCTCTTCTTAAGGGATCTGTGTTGTAAGCCGAGAATTGAGTGTGTATGTGTGTGTGTTTGAATCAAAATACTTCTTTCAACTCAATACTGAAGTTAGTGTGAGTATTTTTAGTTCAAACCAAATTCTTTTCCTACTCATAATACTCGAGTGACTTGATGACCTAAAAAAACTTTGCACCCATTCCACCTCTAATATTCATTGGTGAAAATTACCATTTTTGGGCTATGAAAATGACAGCTTACTTGTAGACTTGGGATATTTGGGAAGCAATAGAGATGGAGCTGAAAATTCCAGCATTACCTCAAAATCCTATAATGCAGCAAATCAAAAAGCAAGAGGGAATCTCAAAAAATTTTAAGGTTAAAAATTGTCTATATGCAGCAGTATCTGAAAATATATTTCTCAATATCAAGAATCTGCAAACTACTTTTTAGACTGAATTTCAAGGAAATGAAAGAACAAGAAACATATGAGTCTTGAATCTCAGAAGAGAACTTGAGTTGCTAAGTATGAAAGACTCTTAGACTGTTAAAGAGTATACTAACAGGTTGCTAGAGGTTGTCAACAAGCTTAGACTGTTTGGTCAAGATGTGCCTGATAGCAGGGTCGTTGAGAAGCTTCTAGTGACTCTACCTGAAAGGTTTGAAGCAAAGTTTTCTGCACTGGAAGAAGTCAAAGACCTCACAGAAATCACATTGGCAGAACTTATTAATGCTATGGAAGCTCATGAGCAAAGAAGACAAATTAGAGAAAATGCCACGTTAGAAGCTGCCATGCAAGCCAAATTATAGATTCATGATTTCAGCAAAGAAAAAAGAAGTGGAGGAAAAATAAGGGCAATTCAAGTGCAGATGCTGACACCAATGGAACTATTAGTTTTTTGCTTCTGTTACTAACGTGCTTGTCATGTGTCTTTTATTTATTTATTTATTTTAATGTTTTTATTTTCAGTTTAAGCATATTAGATCGAGACTTCATGAATCAGCAGTTTTTCTTTCGTGCTAACAAGCACTACTTCAGTTGTTGCTATTGTGGCGTCATGTTTGCGTCAATTTCTATTTTCCGTTCAGTTCATCACTATAAATGTAAAGGATTCTCATGAATGCAAAATCACCTTTACATCAATATTTCTTTTCTTTCATTTTCAGTATTCTCTTTGTTTATAAAGAAATTTTGTCTTTATTTCTGTGTTTTCCATTATTAAACCTTCAGGAACCTTCGAAGTAAGCAATAATGATGCAAGCAACAATGAAGCAAATAAAGGTGTTCTTCATCCTTTATGTCAACATTGCGGCACAACCAATCATCATCACTTCAAGTGCTGAAACAGACCTGACGCAAAGTGTAATCAAATGGGTCATGTTGATAGAATTTGCAGAATTAAAAGAAACCAGCAAATGAATGAAGCTCGGCTATGAAACAAGAGCAGGAGCAGCTGTTCGTGGCTTCTTGCTATGCAAACTATAGCAAAAATGAAACTTGATTAGTGGATTCTGGCTGTATAAATCATATGACCAATAATGCTGAATTTTTCAAAGAGCTTGACAAAACATCAATTTCCAAGGTGAGAGTTGGAAGTGGGTATTATATATCTGTTAAAGGTAAAGGTTCTATTGCAATTGAAACTCTTTATGGAGTTAAAATTATCACTGATGTGCTTTATGTTCCAGAAATTGATCAAAATTTACTCAGTGTTGGTTAATTACTTAAGAAAGGTTTTAAGGTGCATTTTGAGAACAGGACATGTGTGATCAAAGATGCAAAAGAGTTGGATGTATTTGCTGTCAAAATGAAGGGAAAGAGCTTCTCACTTGATCTAATGGAAAAAAGGGGCAAGCTACATACCAAACTTTTGTGAGAACAACTGACCTTTGGCACAAAAGGTTAGGACACTATCATCATTCTGCAATTATCTTGCTACAGAAACATGAATTGGTACAAGGATTGGATCCACTAGAAGAAAGCATCTCAAGCTGTAAAGTATGTCAGTTTGGAAAGCAAACAAGACTGCCCTTTCCATAAAAGGCTTGGAGAGCCTCTCATAAACTTTAACTTGTGCAAACAAACCTTGGAGGACCTTACAAAACATCATCTCTTAAAGGCAGTAAGTATTATATTGTCTTCATGGATGATTTGATCAGAATGTGTTGGATGTACTTTCTCAGGTTTAAATCTGAAGTAGCTGCTGTGTTTTGAAGATTTAAAGGTTGGGTGGAGAACCAAAGTGGCTGCAAGTTGATGGTGTTAAGGTCAGATAATGGCAAAGAATATACATTTGAAAAGTTCAACAAATTTTGCGAAGAGGCAGTAATTGAGCATCAACTCACTGCTCCTTATACTCCATATCAAAATAGAGTTAGTGAGAGAAAAAATAGAACCATCATAGAGATGACACGTTGTTTGTCCATTAGAAGGATTTACCTAAAAGATTTTGGACAGAAGCAACCAATACTGTTGTTTTCTTACTGAACAAATTATCCACAAAAGCACTTCAAATCAAACACCATATGAAACATGGTTTAGCCATAAAACTTCTTTAACAAATTTGAAAGTTTTTGGTTGCTTGTGTTTCTCTTATATTCCTCAAGTTAAGAGAGATAAGCTGGATAAAAAAGCTGAGCCTGGAATTTTCATAGGCTACAACAGTGTCCTAAGGCTTATAGAATATTTCAGCGTCAAACAGAGAATACTATCATAAGTAGAGATGTTGTCTTCATGGAGGAAGAACAGTGGGACTGGAAAGTAAGTATTGAAGATCAGCATTTTGATGGACTACAACCAATTGAAGAAGATGTTGATGATCAACTAGTCAGAGGCTCTAGATCACTCTTTGACATTTATACAAGTTGCAATGTTGCAATACTGGAACCAGCAAGTGTTGATGAAGCAATGTAGGAGCAAAAATGGGTTGTTGCCCTGAAAGAAGAGCTTCAAATGATTGAAAAAAACCAGACTTGGAATCTTGTTGAAAGACCTCAAAACAGAAAGGTGATTGGAGTCAAATGGACTTTCAGGACTAAGTTCAATGCTGATGGGATAGTAAATAAGCATAAAGCATGGCTTGTTGTGAAAGGCTATACACAAGTTTTTGGGGTGGATTTTTCTGAAACTTTCGCTCCTGTGGCAAGGTTGGATACCATACATTTATTGCTTGTTATAGTAGCATAAAAGGGATGAAAAGTGTTCCAGCTAGATGTGAAGTCTGCATTTTTGAATGGTGTCTTAGATGAAGAAATGTATGTTGGCAGCCTGAAGGATTTGTTATGCAAGGGCAGGAGGAAAATGTGTACTTATTGAAGAAAGCTTTATATGGTCGCGAGTAGGCTCCAAGAGCCTCATACAGTCTTATAGATGATTACCTTTTTAGTTTAGGTTTTGTTAAAAGTCCAAGTGAAGCAACTCTTTATATAAAAAAGGAAGATGCTGACCTAATTATTGTTTCTCTTTATGTTGATGATCTTTTGGTCACAGGAAGCAATCAAAAGATTATTGATTTTTTGAAGCTGAAATGCTAAAAGAGTTCGAGACGACTGACTTGGGACTGATGTCTTGCTTTTTTGATTTGGAAGTGAGGCAACGGAAAAATGAAATCTTAATTAGTTAGTGCAAATATGCCAAATAGATCCTAAAAAAGTTTCAAATGGAAGGCTATAAGTTCTACAGCCTAGAGTCAAGTTCTAAAAAGATGATGGTGAAACCAAGGTGGATGAAAACCATTACAGGAGTTTAATTGGATGGCTTATGTACTCACTACTTTAAGACATGATATTATGCAAGTTGTGAGTCTCTTGTCCAGGTTTATGCATTGTGCAAGTGACAGGGTGCTAAATGTATTGTTCGATATATCAAGGGAACTATTGACTATGATGTGAAGTACATAAGCTGTCCAAGATTTAAGTTTACAGGTTTTTTCTAACAGTGATTGGGCAGGGTAAGTTAGATGATATGGAGAGTACAACTGGTTATTGCTTCAGTTTTGGTTCAGGTGTGATCAATTGGTGTTTAAAAAAGTAAGAAATCACAACTCAAAGCAATTTAGAAGTTGAGTTTATTGCTGTAACTATAGCAACAAATCATGCAATATGGCTTAGAAAGATTCTCAAGATTTGAATATGGTGCAACAATAGCCAACTCAAATTTTTGTTGATAATCAAGCAGCCATATTAATCTCTTCAAATCCTGTGATTCATGACAAGACAAAGTATTTTAAAATTAAATATTATTTTCTGAGGGAAGCTCAGAAAGAAGGAGAAATTTTTATAGTATATTGCAGATCTGAAGAATAAGTGGCTGACATCTTTACAAAAGCTCTGCCTAAAGCCAAATTTTACATTCTAAGAGAAAAACTGGGAGTTTACAGCATCAAAGACAAGGAGGAGTGTACGAAATATGCCTTTGACGCTGCAGGAGATATGTTACGGCTATGTTAATCAAGTCTAGGTGTCAAGTTAGTTGTGATTTGTTAGATGTTGAAAATTTAAGTTTGAATAAATTATGTTGCTGTCATAATTTGATATGCAACTAAGGTCCTAGTTTTTAGGGATAAGTACACATGATCTTTAGCTGATCTGTTTGTGATTTTTTAAAATATTTTTCTAATCTTTTCTATCAAGTTTTCATGTATAAAATCCAATGTTATAAATACTATACCAGATTTGGTATCGAATTAGATTCTGATACAATACTGTACCAGTTCGGGTCAATATTGGATATTGTTTTGGATAATTTTTTAAATTTATAAAATAGTTCCTAAATTTTTTTAAAAATTGCAAAATAATCTATTGTCATATTGTACAATTGTATTGTATATTTTAATCTAATCTCTAAAAATCAAAATAATAAATAATAATCACAATTAATATAAAATAAAAATAATTTTTTGATATTTCACATATAAATAATAACCACAATTTATATAAAAAAAGACAATCATTATAAAAAAATATAAAATTAAGAACAATATAAAGTATTTAAAATATTACAATTTCAATTTTCATATATAATAAATAATAATTAAATCAAAACATCCAATAAAAAGAATAATAAATATCCTTAACTCTCAAAGTATTATAATTTACAACAAGAGTTCGTGATAAGGAAACAACTAAGTAAAATTAAAGCATGAAAAAAAAACATATATTATGTAATTTATTTTCAATTAAATATATTATATATTTGATTAACTAAAATTAATTATTAATAAAATTATAAATATCTTAATTTAATTTAATTTATAAAATTAATTTAATAATTATTAATAA
>JANQBM010000005.1:3654158-3664593 GCA_025594535.1 Erythroxylum domingense
TAAAATTTTTCGTGGGAACAATACCCACTTTTCACTACTACATTCATTTATATTAACGAAAGTTAGTTTCTTTTTAATTTGGTTGCAGTCGACAGTAATACCACTACCTTAAACAAGCTTAATACTATGGACAGACTTTCTTTCCGAAATTCAAATGAGGTTTGTGTCCAGTGTAACTCAGGACAAGAGAATAGGGACCATTTGTTCTTTGAGTGTCCCTTATCAAAAGACATTTAGTATTGGATAAGACATAAATGTCTATGGTCTCTAACCACAATTCAATTCACAGTAATACTGTAGTGGTTTAGTAAACTAAAGTCCATTTCCCATCCTAATTCTCTTATCAGCCTACTTTTCTTTGTGACTTGCAGTAAGAAAAAAATGGCAGAAAGGAACATATGCAGATTTCAAAACATCAGTAGAAATTCACATCAGATAAGAGAGTGCATTTTTGCTAAATCAGAAAACAGGTAATCTCCTCTAGCTTTATCAAAAAAATGCTCATCCCAACTTGCTAATGTATGGAGAATATGGAGAAACATGCATACCAAAAGTAGCAGGCAATTCGAAGCTAATACTTATTGATAATATAAAAGGCACTGGAAGAGGGACTTACCGATCAGTTGACGAAAGGGAAATGCCATCGAGGTTTGGAAACGGTGTTTGGGATGCTCAACCAATGTCCTGGTACATAAAGAGACAAGAAGGGAAGCTATAATTAACTTGCATCAGTCAGATTAAGGGAAAAACGAAGAAGAGAAACATGGGTTTTTTGATGATTTGTCTTAACTTTTAATCGCCAAGGGACAGGCTGGAGCATTCATGGTAAAATGGCTATGCAAAAATCTATTTGCATGGACATCTATCTCTAAGCTCATTCATGGCGCCTCAAAAGGGTGGAGATTGCAGATGCTCCAATCCAAATCTAGAAAAGTTCGAAGGACGATTGTAGGGATTGGGAAAGTTTAATTTGTACATGGGGATGTTGACGTTTATGGGGGACTAGTTATTTAGGTGTAGCATTGTCGTTTTTGGTTGATGGGTGAGTCTTTTGTCTTCCCAAATTTTGTATTCCTCTTCTATCTTTAATTAATATTTTTTAATTTCTCAAAAAAACAGTCTATAAAAATTACAAAGGAAATGCTTCGTACATTGATAACCTTTCTTCAACTCTCGCAAAGCGAGGAATCTTATGATCAGAATATGTTGACTTTTATATATTAACATATCTCTACAAAATTTAGTCACATCTAAACATATTTTCATTATGTAATTTAGTTACATACAACCATATTCTCATTTTTATTATTTTTAAAATTTTCAATCTTTACAATAATATACAAAATAATTTTATTTCCTTATATTTTAAAATTTTTATGATTAAAGCATTGCATTACTCTTTATATTTGTACGAATTTGAAGGTTAAAATTACAAATATTGAATTTCATAAACAATTGAATGTTTAACAATATTTTAAGTTCATAATACGTAGAAATAATTAACCTTAGACAGATGCTAAAAAATAATGTTGTTTGTGGTCTTTTAAATGTTCAACATCAAAATATTACCAGATTCCATCCCCTGAACTCGTACCAAGTATAGCACAAACTATTCTTGGGGACTATTCGCACTGAGCTGAAAATCCAGGACCACCGAAAAAAAAGTGAACTCTTTCTGATCCTTGTCGATTTTTAGCTACAGCAAGATCGTAACAGGCAGGTTTTGAAGCGTAGGTTATAAGATCACCCGCATCTCTGAGAACATTGGAAGCGTCAATGTATGAAACACGTCCTATGTAAGCAGCTTTACCAAATCCTTCGTCAGGAAAATGGCCACTACCCATTTGAGTTCCTGTATGGTGACCTTCAAAGTGATTGTTCACAATCTCTCCACCAAAACTTATCAGGTCTGAACTTTCTCGAAGTGATGTAAAAATGTTTCCAGGAAAATATCCTATTTCCTCGCCCTGAAGCGTCAGCCACCAATTCCCACTAACCGTGTCCTGAAGCATTTTCACTGATTGACTGGTTAAGAGAATTTATGAAGATATAAAACTTTCAAATTCTAATGATCAACAAGAAAAAAAAAAGAAAGAAAAGAAAACCTTGTGAATGTTTATGTTTATTTCAAATTGCTGTCCTCCGTAGGTAGAGACTGGTTTTACGGCCAAACCAGGAGTAAATTTTCTGCTTACTTGCACAAAACCAGGGCAGTCAAGGTTATAGCAACCGGTTCTTTGGTAACCATCTGCCTGGAGATTGCATAAGAAATTTGTTAACCATAAACAGGTTTTTGGATTTTTCGATGAGGGTCTACGTTAATTATGTTGCAGTGGATAGACTGAGCTTACAGTCCAATAGATGAAGAATCTTGTTTCATTGCTGCTGCCAGCTAAAACCTGAAACCGAGTGAATTTGTAAACAGAAAGTGGAAAACTTGATGCTATATATGCTCATGCAACATGGTTTCTTTCAATATGATAACCTACATGGTAAAGATATGGAGTTTTCCCTTTTGTTTAACTAATTTTATAAAAACTCTTTAAAAAATTGTTTTCTTGTACTTCTATTAAAAAATAATTGTATAATACCAGTGACCCGAACATCATATATTGATTAATTAAATGTTACTAGATATTATAATCCAATTTAATCTTTAAATCGAATTAAACTAACTAAAATTGACAGAAACTAATAATTTATTAAAATTTTCTTAATTTAATTCGTTTAAATTAGAGTTTAGAACTATTTATAATCGTCAATTTATCGTTAACATTTATGTTGTATGTATTTTGTTATTATTTTTTGATAAGTTTAAAAGAAAGAGTTTTTAGAAAAATAAAAAAAGAAACTTTTCAATAATTTTAAAACTAAGAAAATTTTTAAAACTAATTAAATCACGAGGGAGAAAATGAGTGATTTATGTTCTGCTTCCGATGAAAATACCTGCAACCCAGCTTCCATGGAACTTAACTTATCTCCACCCCCTGATACAATCCACAGTTGAGAAATACTGAACTCTCCAGGGTCAGTTACTTTCGGAACCCATACATTAAATGATGCGGCAGCTCCATGGTAGATGCCACCAGCAATAGAAACCGTGGCATACTAATGCACAAGCAATAATGTCCATTTGTTCATAAATTTCAGACGGTAGTTCCAGGAAATTGTCGAGTAAATGGTATTACATATGATAAGCAAGAATCAGAACACACAGTTATATAATTGTAAAGTTGTGTGATTCTACATACCTCGTGATTAGAAGTCGTGAAATCAAATTCTTTGAACTTCTCTGGAATGGGTGGAACAACTCGCCGATGATTGAAAATTTGTGTTCTTGATACTGGGATTGTGCCTTCAGGACAGTCTTCATTCTTAAGCCAGCTTTGAAAGGTGTTAGTAGAGTTTATTGGTTCTACTCTCCTGGGAGATGAACTTGGTCTCGTCTGACGGGGACGCAAGAAAAATAACATGCTGAGATCATGAACCTGTTTTTTTTTTCCTAAAATGTACGAATTGAAACAATTATGAAATCTTGTTCTGATGGTCCGAGTTGAATCATCTGACATGGTCAGAAGCAAATTGCAGCAAAATTCATCATCATTACTTTTCTTATGAATATCAGCGACTTACATATTCTTTTCTTATGAATGAGATTTGACAGTGACAACAATTGAATGTCAAGTGTATACAAACTTAAGGAAATATGGATGAAGAAACCTGCAAGGTATGGTTTTTGAGCAGTGGATGATCAAAAGCTGGTTGTTTGTAGATGTCAAGGCAATGGAATACATCACCATCATTACTCTGATAAAAAATAATCAATCACTTCAGATCATAGTTTTTCAAAACCAAACCAAAGCAAATTAGTAGGATGGCCATGTCAAGACCTGCATGGTTTTCTTGGCTGAACTCCTGCTTGCATAGGCAAATCTGTTGCTCCAAACTTGAAAAAATGCTATCAATAATAGTATGCAACCTCCTATGTTGCTCTTTCGTTGACTTTGGCCAGCCATTCTGAACTGGAATATCTGAAAACTGTCCTACCTGTTATGGACTTCACAATCTTTTCAGTACTATGTATGTTTACATACATATACATCCACTCATCAATGACTTCCCCTCTTTAGATGGATATTCAGGTCAAGTTTTTATTGAGAATTTACTAAATTTGGATTGAATGCATTTAAATTTTGATTATTTCATGCTATTTGATTTAATGAGTCATTCCCAAATAGAACTCTATGTCTAGAGGTGGCAAAAAAAAAAGCCGGAATACTTTTGGACCCCGACCAATTATGAAAAATTAGGTGTTAACGTCAAATGAGTCAAGTTAGGCTCGATTAAACTCAAACTCAGATATTCAAGCCTTCTTCAGCGAAATGCCCACTCCCCATTTGAGTAAGTGTATGGTGTATTCTGGCTCTTTTATCAACAATCTCTCCACCAAAATTTATCAATGTAACTTTCTTAGCTAAACTTGTGAATATAGACCCTGGCCAATACCCTATATCCTGCTCCTGAACCCGAAGCCACCAGTTCCCACTCTTGCTGCTCTGAAACATCCAGTTTAATAGGAGAAGGTTAGCCAGAGAAGATTGGATCTCGTAAGTCGTAAAGTTCAATTCCTGTTATCAACCCATGATCAATATAAGCTCGAAGTTTCTTTCATAGCCTCTGAAACTTCTTCGTGGTACCTCAAAGTGGCTCTATTTCATTATATTTCATTCATAGTCCAATTCCATTCATTTAATAAACATAAGTTACTTAGTCTTTGATTACATGTATTACCTTAAGGATCATCAAGTGTATTCCATACTGATTTCCACCACAGACAGAGGTAGGTCGTATAGGACCACCAATTACAACCTATTGTTAGTTTGCACAAAGCCAGGGCAATCAAGGTTATAGCAGCCAGTTCTATGGTAACCATCTCTCTGAAACAACACACAGAATGATTAGAATAAGCTCTTGAAGAACTACGGCAAACACCCGAGTAGACATAAGATCAGACAAAAACTTACAGTCCAGTAGATAAAGACCCTGGTCGAGGTGCCGAACCTGAAACCATAAGTGAAACACCTTCACAAGTTTTACGGTAATCATAAGCTTCAGGAATTCAGAACCTGTGTGATGCATATGTATTACGTATATCCCAACCAGCCTCCATTGTGTTTATCCTGTCTGGGCCTTCATTTTCGCCTGATATAACCCATACTTGTGATAAACTAAACTCTCCTTCATCGTATACTCTTGGAGTCCACACTTCAAATAATGCATTTGCTCCAATATAGTTGGCAACTTGAATCGACACTTGAGCATACTGTAAAAAAAATTGTCAGGACATGACACGTAGTAAGAACGTGTTCTTGGTCTGGCATTATTTCCTATTTTGAAGAAAATCACATAATAATTATAATAATCATTTTTCGGTGAACAAATGCATTGCTTTTGTTAAGCTGTTTTGTTTGTGGAATTGGAGGAATTACTCGAGGGGGTTTATGGACATCTTGTCTTCTTAAAATTGGAATCGTCCCCTCAGGACAATCTTCACCTTTCAGCCAACTTTGAAACAGCTCAGGAGAAAATGTTCTTGCCTGCTTGAGTCCTGTAGGATATGAACTGGGTTTCATCTGCAGTATCAGAAACAACTTGTGTTGATATGATCATTTTCCTCAGAAATTCAAGGAACCATAACCATAGACATTAATGGTAACCTGTATGGTATGACTCCTGAGGAGTGGATGATCAACTGCTGGTTGTTTATAGATGTTAACACAGTCAGTCTGGAAGAAGAAAAAATTAGCACTGTAACACATTAACTCCATTAAGTAAAAGCTGAACTCTGCAACTACCTTTATGGTTTTCTTTATTGGATTCGCAATAGCATCAGTGAATTCATTTCCCAACACCTGAACTAGAGCCAATAAGAAAAGCACGCAATACCCTCCAATGCTTTTGCTTAGACGAACTTGATAAGCCATTCTATACACAAAATGTAAAATTTCAATCACTTATTTTTCTAATTTCAATTTTTTTTTTCACTGCGACTGAAGTTTGATTCTTGTTTATTTATATACTGATGACAAACCTTCATACGTTTAATAACCACTATCAACTTGTGTTGCTCTTTATGTAACACATCATTTATTAGATTGTTTAATTAGTAAATGTAGTCTTCAACATTGAATCTTATGTCTATTACTGGATACGCTCTTTATGGCTAGGAATCCAAATTTTCACTTCAAAAAGGTTGATGCTTAGCTATAATTTTCCTTTGAGCCATTTTAGATGAGCCTTAAAAAAAAAACCCAAATGTCCTCAGGGACATAGTTACCTCTATTTATAAGCTATAAGGTAGGTTAAAGCATCCGACATTCCAGGATTAGCAATAAAGCCCTAGCCTGACTTGGAATTTGGATATTATAAAAAAAAGTTGTCATTTTGAATAAAATAACTTCATTTTTCCTATTTAATTTAAAAAATAAAATAGATCGCATTAGATTTCAAGCTGTCTAAAAGAGGGATAAAAAAACTTTGGAGTTCCAAGTTTTTTTTTTTTTTTTTGGTAATAGGCCCAAACTCAAACTTGATTTTGTTCAAATCAGACTTTGTTCGTAATTGAGAACCAAAGTCAAACCTTTTAATCAAGCTTAATTCCAACAAACCAAAAAAGGAAGGAGTTAAAGCAAGTCAAGTTTAAAGACCAAAGTACAAAGACATAGCCTAGAAAATATTGTCCAAGTTCCATTTCCTCACAGATGTCCTGTCATGAGAAAACTGAGGCAATTCAGTGGAGGCCTAAGATGGGAAATCAAGACTTGTATCTAAACAATATCACACCGCAGAACTGAGTGCTTATGACTCAAGAATGAACACAATACAAACAATAAGTTGCTAGGCTATTCATATCACCACTGAGCTGTTACCTTTCCTGGTTTCAGGAATCTATGGTAAACAATTAACTTCTTCAAATAATGTAAGCAGCAAAAGCAGCTATCAGACCCCTGACTGGGAATTTCAAAGCTCCTACCAATGGCCAATGTGATCAGCATCAGCATAGCAGACCTGAGCAAGTCTCAAAATAAGATTCAGCAAAGCTCTAATTGGCAAATACACTCAATATGAGGTGTGTGGGGGAACATGTCCACCGGTTGTATGCTTTTGAGTTCATAAAACCCTTTTATATTTTGCTCTTTCTGCACAAGAACTTGGAAAATTAGACAATTAGACAGTTTAAGAAAACACAAAGCCCAGGGAAGGGTGGATCATTCTCACAATGCCATGGCAAAGGTAATCGAGATCACGTGCACACGTAGCAGGATTACAAGATACGTAAACAATGCGAGGGGCCTTCAACTTCAGCAGAAATTTAATCAGCTTCAGATGCATACCAGGACGGTTTGGATCTGCAGAGTTTCCAACATCAAAAATCAAGGAAGAGAATAAATCCAATGACTTTTTTTCAAGAAAACATTGTCCATGATAATGGTTATCTGATCCTTTTCCCAACAATTTTCCCATTTCATCAAATACTGAGCTAACAATAAACCTTGCTGATCACCAACCCTATATGGATTTTCCAAAATCTGTATGCTTTGAGCCAAACTTCCAAGTTAAACATAAATGCTTCAGAACATCGATAGGTGTGCTGCTTGCATATGTTCTAATTCCCACTATGATGGTTCTACATACATCTGTTGTAAATGTTTCATATTACTCATATTCCAATTCAGATTCGGAGATGAGTCAAAAAGTTCAAGCTGAGGAACTGATATTAAAGCAATTCCAGAGAGAACAATCATTTCTGACAATCCAGCAACAAATTCAAAGGAATATGAAACATGAGCACAGTTTGTTACAAAAGCTCAACCCACTCCAAGGAAGCCCTCTATAAATGAAAATCGCACAGAAAAAAAGAGCAGGGTCATCAGGTCAACTGATGTCCAGAAGTTAGAAGCTAATGTTATGTCCTCCTAACCAGTGTGACCTAAAATGCATGCAGAACAAACAAACTTCAACAAGTAGGAATATTGTACTACCTGAGATAACAATGTCAGGCTTCGGAAAATCACTTCCAAAAGTGTCACTTATTTTGTTGAGATCTCCTTGGATAAATGTAGCATTGCTAATACCATTCAGCTTAGCATTTTGTTGAGCATCTGATATTGCCTGGGGGACAACTTCATAGCCATACACATGTTTAACCCTAAGAAGTAAAAGAGAAAGAAGAAAAATTTTGTTATCATGTCATTAGTTCTCCAGTCCTGTAACCAACCTGAGAGCAGAGCTATACCTCTTGGCAAGTGTCAGACCAATAGTGCCTGTCCCACAAAATAGATCAAGAACAATTTCCGAGCCATCCCCTCTAAGACCAGCGCAGTCTTCAACAAGTTTATACAGTACATCTGCCTAAGATGCAAAAAGAAACTGAGAAGGTGAAGCAACAGAGAATAGAATGAGAGAAAAAAAAGGCATAAGAATAATGTTTAATTTGTGTCAAGTAAATTACCTGACGAGTATTTGTCTGGAAGAAAGAGTTTGCCGAAATTTTAAAAATTAGTCCTCTTAACATCTCCGTGATGGAGGACTTTCCGTACAAAGTGTATTCCTCTTCTCCAACAGATGTATTACCAACAGAAGTATTTACATTATTCATAATGCTAACCTACCAGTCACCAACAAATGAAATGAAAATATGTAAGAAAGAACTCTATATGAGAATTCTCCATTTATAATGCAAGGGGATACAATCACCAAAACGTCTGAACTATATTTTGATCCCACTGAGGACACATGCCTAGAACTAAACATAGAAGAGCAGGACCTGATGAAGGCGTGGCTAGACCGCAAGGAAACACAAAAGGTTACATCTAGAGATCAAAGAGTTCTGGCACAAACCACTTCTGGAATTACTGAAACCTTTTCAAGCAAGGGTTTCAGCAAATCTGGCTCATATGATGAGGTCACAAAATTAACCATAAGCTCAAGCAAACCAGTGTCGGGATTCCTGAAATAACATTAATGAAATTTGGAAGGACAAGAGTTAGAACAATGATTTGGGACACAAAATCGAAAACCAAAAATGAAGCACTACACCAAGATCCGCAATACATTACTAGATAGAAACTGCATGCTCAGTTGTGGGCAAGATTTATGGCAAACCAGAATATGTTAAGCTATGCCAAACGAATCATAAGACATAATTCACAGTAGATAACCAATATCTTTTATTGCATTAATGTCCTTGAATTGATGAACTTTGAGGTCCTGATGCACTTTAGAGGGCATCCCAATGCCTTAAGATTCAGCTCTGGCATACGACTACAAATAGTTGTACTGAAAGTTCTTTGAAACCAACCTAGCATTGACAGATCTTGAAACAAAAGTTAATAGTAAAATATGCATTGTGTGCTTAAGAGTGATTAAGTAATTTTTCCGATGAAAGGAAAAGAATGCAACTTAAAAACATAAGTAGAAATGCCAAAGAACTGATGATCTATCATGTAATAAGCACAGGTAAGAAGTAACCCTGAATTATATAGACACAAATAATGAGGATCTAACATAACCAAAAGAATTACCTTCCAGTCCTCAGCATTAGATGCTTAAGAAATCCAGTATGATGGCGAGTGTCATAAGGAGTTAAACCAAAATTTGGATGTCTCCAACATTCTTGGATGGCTTCAAGAACCTATGCAGTAGAACATAAATCAAGAATTGCAAGCAATCTATAATCCCATTACATATGGAATAAATAGATATCCCTATCCGTGCAAACTGTCCTGCCACTTCAAGTCACTGGTAGATTATGCTGACTAAAATTTCAAAAAAGGAAAGCAAAACATGCAAGAAATCTAGAACATCTTCAGATAAGATGATTTAAGGAAAAGAACTTTGCAAATTTCCACGCTCTTCAGTAATAGATGCTATAGAATTCATACCATGTTGGCAGGCTTGCTTTGCAATAAGCATTTGTTGACATTTAGGACCTTATCAAAAAAGCCAGGAGCATGCAATCCCAGTGCATATGTTTCACCATCTTCTTGTTTGTCTTCCAGTAAATTTTTGGGCAACCATTTTTGAGAACCAAACGAGAACTCCATCTGCAGAAACAGTAAAATAGTTGCTAAATAAATTACTTATCAATCCTATTTCATGCTTGTGCAGAATGCACAAGCCTATAGCACCTAAAACCCTTAAACACATAAAATCAACTATGAAAAAATAAATTAAAAAACATCTATATTCTAAATGATAAATTTTGATAATTTGTAAGATTTTGACATCAAATGTTAGCCAGTCATCCAATAACTAAACAAATATAAAGATAAAATGGTTATTAAATGCTGATGCCAAGTACAGTCAATTCCTTTAAGGTTTAACCATGCACTAACCTTGTTTCTGTAATGGAATTGTTCATCACAAGGTACAA
>JANQBM010000005.1:3664693-3682514 GCA_025594535.1 Erythroxylum domingense
ATCCTTGACTCCATGCCATTTTTTTCTTCAAAGTTGCAACTTCATTTACTTGTTCACTTGTTGGAAGTGAAAATTGAGTCAGTATTGATGCGACTTCATTGGCGGTTGGAACAAGTTCTTCATGTCAACTTGGAGTATGCTTATTGACATCCATGACATAGGCAGTGTCGGGATTCCTGAAATAACATTAATGAAATTTGGATGGACAAGGATTAGAACAATGATTTAGGACACAAAATCAAAAACCAAAAATGAAGTACTACACCAAGATTCGCAATACATTACTAGATAAAAACTGCATGCTCAGTTGTGGGCAAGATTTATGGCAAACCAAAATATGTTAAGCTATGCCAAGAGAATCATAAGACATAATTCACAGTAGATAACCACCAATATCTTTTATTTCATTAATGTCTTTGAATTGATGAACTTTAAGGTCCTGATGCACTTTAGAGGGCATCCCAATGCCTTAAGATTCAGCTCTGGCGTATGACTACAAATAGTTGTACTGAAAGTTCTTTGAAACCAACCTAGCATTGACAGATGCCAATGCACAGTCTTGAAACAAAAGTTAATAGTAAAATATGCATTGTGTGCTTAAGAATGATTACGTAATTTTCCGATAAAAGGAAAAGAATGCAACTTAAAAACATAAGTAGAAATGCCAAAGAACTGATGATCTACCATGTAATAAGCACAGGTAAGAAGTAACCCTGAATTATATAGACACAAATAATAAGGATCTAACATAACCAAAAGAATTACCTTCCAATCCTCAGCATTAGATGCTTAAGAAATCCAGTATGATGGCGAGTGTCATAAGGAGTTAAACCAAAATTTGGATGTCTCCAACATTCTTGGATGGCTTCAAGAACCTGTATAGTAGAACATAAATCAAGAATTGCAAGCAATCTATAATCCCATTACATATGGAATTGTTCATCACAAGGTACAATTGCCTTCATAGTGCTTAAGAATTCTAGAGTTTTATCAGAGAATCTCCCAACATGTACTATCAATTCACGCACTTGCTGCTCCTTAGTTCTGAGTTGAGCTTCGTAAGAAAGTTTATGCGTCTTACAACCTCCGCAGTATGAAGCATAGTCACAAGGAGCATCTATAATATCCCAATGAGGAGATATGGTCTTCACCTTGGTAACCTGGACATTTGAAAATACATAATCGATAAGGATTTATACCAGTCAATCATTTTTCCAAAATGTGAACCTTCAACGAGAAATAAGACAGCCTACAAAGTTTCTTCATAAATTCCATATCATCTATCTTCATTTAGAGCTGAATCTCTATTGCCTAAAACATTGAGTTCTTGAAGTAAGGAATTGTAAATCACAATCAGAATAACAAAACCCTGATTGGACTTTATTACAACTTATGCTGCAAAAAAAACCTGCAGTTTCTTTCCTCCATGTTTACATGTTTCCCTCCTAAACAAGAACAACCCACACGAACAATGTTAATGACCAATCTAAAAGGCTAAACTTTACCTCAGTGTAACTTCCCTTTCTGCGAGTAACGCGCCCAATGAACCTTTCACCAGGCAAAGCACGATCACACATGACAATAAACCCAAAATCCTCCACTTTACACACACCCTTCTCTTTAAAAGCCAAAGGCTAGCACACTAACCCCAAATTTTGGCCTCTCTTGGGAAAAAAAGACTTCACTTTGGTGTCCCTGTTGTTCTCACTACTTTTGTTGAGATTATCCAGTTGAGTGGGCTCGCTTTGTTGTTCTCAGTTATGTAAGAGGCAAGCCAAAGACTGAAACTTTGCAACTCGGTGACGAAAATAGAGTTTTGGGTTGGTGGTGATTATGTGTTTCAAGTAGTATGTAGGCATGGTGGCCATGGATTCTGGTCTAAGAGCGTAATCATTAATCCCTCTTGTCTCTTGCAGTGCTCCACTCCAATGTGCCAGATGCTATGTAAACTATCTCACATTAATCGCAATTTGCCACCAACAACGTCCAAATCCACAACTCATCAACAAAATACATACTTTACTAATGTTTCATCCCTCTCCACTTTCTCAACGTATAACCCAGAAGCAAAGCCAAGAACACCGAAACGAGAGACGAAGAAGAAGAAAAATTGCACAAAATGTCATACCTTTCACTGAGACCACGAACAAGAGCAGGGAAGGAGAGCTGCGGGAGATCGTTCATCGTTGTGCTAGAGATGATTTGTTTTAGGTTTTATGCCGAGGGATTTTGTACATTTCATAGATGTCGTTTATTTATGTCTCTGTCCCCTTATTTTGTGTCACATTCACGAGGAAGACAAGATTTTCATGTCTCTATCTCTGGAGTCGAGCCATATTTGGGTGAAGACAGCAACCAAATAGGTTGGGGGACAGAACTTTTATGTCCCTCTCATCTGTCCCCACCCATGGGGATAGCAACCAAACACTGCGTTAAGGAGAGGGGTAATGTTACTTCTGGGTCATATCCATTTTTGCTGTACGAAGAAAACCGAAGCTGATTTACAAGTCCCTGTCTTTTTGTTTTAATAGTTTATGCAAGAAGATTGATGATCGTAAATTGACATATCGATTTTTGGCGTTAGCTTTCTGGGCACTTTCAGTTTCTCATATATATTTTATTTCCCTGAGCTAGTTTTGTTTGTTGTGTTGATTAGCCTGTAGGTGGAATTAGACCTTCCATTTTTATGTGTTAATGACTTTAATTTTCTTTAAGGAGTTGTAGTTGAATGATTGAATTGTCTTGGTTATGTTACTATCTAGGCAGATGGTCTTCTTTTTTGAGATGATTGCTATTATTATCAACAGTTTAATTTTCAAATAATCAACTTGACTCCAAAGTGGTGATGTGTTTATTTATGGACTAAATAAAAGTTGAGATATGGGTTTGGTCTGATGGGTCATCCTCTAGAAGTATGATTCTTTCTCTTTAAAATTTTGACAAATTCATGCAAAAGCTAAAATACCTATCTAGCCACACACTGGTGATACCAATTGATTTAAGGGATGAATATGAATTTGGAACTAAAACCTGAAAGAGATTTAGTATAGTGTTCATGAGGTTCTTGCCATTCTTTCTGTTGCTTGGCAGAAAATTTCTTGTTTTTAAAAGCTTTTGTTATGCTTGATATGTTAATTTGTCATCGACGAATCTATTGGAAGAAAGCAAACCGATTACATATCACCATATCGTGATAGTGATTGACATCAGTACTTTTAATAACGAAAATTTACGTTTTAAATCTTGTTAAGCTACTTTTTTTATATGAGTTCTCTTTTGTGTCACATATCCTCTCTGCAGGACTTTCCCTGAAATCTCAGGAGATTTTAGCTTTATTTTTGGCTGTTAGACTTTATTTTAGTTTTGAAACGAAATATGATATCCACACCTTACTCGATTATGCTACGTTGTTGATAATCCTTTGGGTTATATATACGATACACTTCAAATTGAGATCTAGTTACATAAAAGACAAGGAAAACTTTGCACTTTACTTGGTAGCAAGTGTTTTGATTGACTTTTCTTTCTTATTCTTTTCAAAGCATCATAGTTTTAGTATTACCACTTTCTTAACTGAATCAATACTTTGTGTAGTTATTGATGTTTGCTAGATAGAATTGTTGAGTACATAACTTTTGCTGTCATTATGTATGTGTTTGGCTGCATGTTGGTTGGATCTAAATTTGATTATCTTATTCCTTTGAGCTTTTCCCTTGTTCAAGTTTACCTATATCATCTTAATATTTAAAATTGTGCTTCTTATGTGAATTAAGCTTTTCTTATTTTCAACTCTGAACATGTAAGTGCTCATCTAAACATGGTGAACTATTCCAGGTGTAACTTTTTTCTTATTTTTCTTAATTACCTTGTGGTGCATAAGATTTTCTCTAAATTTTCTGAGCTTCTACGTTGCACAAATATTAGTACCTACCTTATTAAGCAATAGAAACCTATATCAGAAAATGGTTTTACTTATATTAAACGAAAGGTATCCTTTAAACAAAACTAGAGTTTACATCTACCAAAAGAGAGTAATTCTTACTCTATAGCATACTTGAATTTGGTTTTATTCTTTCTTTTGCATTATCAATTTCTTCGATTTCTTTTCTAGGTATAATATAGTCCTTTTCTGATAGGTGTTTAATTAATTATTTAATTATTTCATAACATTTAGCGATTAAGGATAATAAATTGTTTAAGATACTTACTTTGACTTATATGTAATTTTAGGCACAATTCGGAAACAAAGAAGTTAAAGTGAGTCAAAAGCATAATATTTGGGTCATTTTTTGAAGATTAATTTTTACTTATCTTCATGGAGCAAGAACAAGAAAATTAAAAGACAAGAAGAAAAAAATATAAAGAGAATTTAAAGTTGGTCACGGCTATGTATGTCCCACGCAAGAATGTGAGTTCAAATTTAATGGAAAACATTTTGGAATTATAGTAAAACAAAGATGGAAGGTTGTAGTAGGTGGAAGCACAAAACGGTAGCAGAAGAAGAAAACAAAAGAACAAAACATAGCACAACCAAGGAAGGTGTAGTTCACGCAAGAAGAAAACAATGCAGTATAAGAAGGGAAGTAGTAGCAAGTCAAAACCATAGCGTAGTGATGAACTAAGATAAGTTTATGTTTAATGCATGAAACACAGATGTAGCAGAAAGACGTGTTAAGGGTTTTAAATGAGGTGAATAGTAAGATGGACCACATATTAATTCGTCACATCAAGAGAACAATAGAGAGGTTGGAGAGAAAACAGAAGAGTGGAGGCGCAAGAAGGTTCTTCAGTTGGGTTATAACATAGAGGTTGAAGCATTTTCTTGGGAGAGACCCGTGAATGGGCTAGACGTCTCAATACTGGTTCGGAGGTGACATTGATGCTGACAACTTAGGTTAACTGTATTTCACCATTTTTGTTATTTCTTACTCTTATTAGAAATTGATTGTGTTATCATATATAATTGATTTGGTTTTTGTGTATGGATAATCATATTTTCGTTATTGTTTGGTTATTTTATGTATGAACCCATTGGGTATTATGAAAGGATGATTTTAATGCGTTCATTGAATCATTTATTTGCAAACCTATTGTTATAATTTTGATATAATCCGTAATTGTTATGTTGAAATTCATACGTAACGACTAATGATTCGTAATCATTAGGGATAACATAGGTTAAATGACGCATCGTATGTGGTTATTGCTTTGATTAATCAATTTTCCTAATTCATAATGCCATTGCCTAATTAAATCCAGAGATTGTATTCTAGGTTATTTGCTAGTTAGGTTTAATTAATGATCGTATCTTGATTAAGCAAAACCTAAGGAAAAACTTGGGTTAATTATTAACCCACAATTAATAACTGCTAGGAGAGGTTTGAGAACAACAAATCAATAAAATATGCTTAATTAGGGTGTAGGCCGAGGTTAAACTAAAGAACCAGGTCCTTGTCGAGTTCCTCACTTTTATCATTTTTCGCATGCTTTCCTTCATTTGTTTTTATTAGTATAGTTTCATTTTATTTTCTTGTTTGAAAAATCCAAAACGGCCCATTAACCTAAACATCAATTAATTTCATTTCAACAATTTTACACATACTCTCTATAGAATCGACCTAGATTCATCACTACTATAGTAATAGTCTAGTTATTTTATTTTGACTAACATTACGACGCGCTGTCAATTTTGGCACCGTTGCTAAGCAATGTGATGTTTTAGTTTTTGTTTGTGATTTTAATTAGCATTTTCTATATATTTGTTCATAATTGGTTTCTTTTCAGTTATTTTGTGATCCTTTCATTTTTTTTGTGTTTGTGATTTATAAAAAAAATCATGGATGAAAGCAATTTTTTCTTTAACTATTATTCTTAATCTTATAACCAAGGTTGGACTGATCAACCTAACTTTGGTTATGGATGAGATAACTATCAGAATTACTTCTATGATAGTTTGCAGGATGCACAACAATTCTCACATAGACCAGCCTATCACTACTCCAGTCCATCTCTAAAAGAGTTAATTAATATTGTGAATGCTAATACTTTGCAATTGTAGCATAATACTCTACAATTCCAGCAGGATGGAGGGAAATTTCCACAAAATACATAGTCTAGTGACTTATTTACATCTCTAGAAGAATTGTTTAATATTATGGTTGCTAACAATCTTCAAATTCAACAGAATATATAGCAATTCCAACAGAATATGTAACAACTATTTTAGTAAGATGTACAGCAAATCTGATAGGATGCTATGCAATTTTAGCAAGATGCATTGCCTCGAAGGGGAGATATCAATCATCTGGAACTGCAAAGTGAAGAGGAGCAGCCATATCAACCTAAGGTGTACCTAACAGACGTTTGTGCAAAAACTTTACAAAGTGATGAGGAGCTTGAGAATTTTGAGGTCAATCCTTAACGAATTGCTTGTGTTAAATAAGTTGAGGAGGAGCTTGAGGTAGAAAAAGCTACATCTTTTAGCTAAGAGGTAAATACTGAGTTCCACTTTGTTTTTGAGAATGACTTTTACTTTTACCTAACAGGTTAGAGGAATTAAATGAGGAGGAAAAAGGTGAAGAGACATTCGAGATCTTTCAAGAAAGCATGGACTAAGTAGAGATCAACTTAACTATAGGGAGGACGCTAAATGGACTTAGTAGAGATTAACTTAAGGATAGAGATCACAATTTTGTAACGTGAGAAGAGGAATCGAGCCAGTGACCTTAAACAAGGTGCTTCATAGGAGGCAACCCAAGGAAAGTAAATTTCTTTTGTTTACATTTCTGTATTACTTTTTATATGCCTGTGTGTTTTTGAATTTGTTTGTTTTGCTTGTTTTATGTTTTCAATCAAAATGAGAGAAAGAATAAAACAAACAAAACAAATATTTTCTCGTTTTATATTGCTTCTAGGATTATATAGTCATAAGTAGATAATGAATTAACTAGAGAATTTCATAGCAATTTTAGCATGTATTTTTACTCGTGTGATTGGTCGATATGCATTATCTTTAGAAGAATAGTGACTAATGGTAGACAAATCCGGTGAGATTTTGAGCCTTATTAGACTGACACATCTATATCAGTCTCATTGTTGTTTGATAATGTGTGACCTTTCTGACATATACATCCTGATTTTGCCTTGAATTTCTATTTAAGACCACGTTTTTATCACATGCATTAGCATAGATATGATTAGGCATTCTTTGCTTTTCCGAACTACATTAGCCAAATAGCTATCCATTATATGATTTTCCTTTTTAATAAGCCCCCTTGAGCTTTATTTGCTTTTTCTTTGTGTATTAGCCACATTACAAGCTTTAACCTAACCAAATGTCCTTCCCAAGCTTTGAAGCTAGTGGAGCATTTGTGATTGGTGAGGTTGTGGATGTAAAAAAGTGAAAGTGTAGGGTTGTAAATATGTGTGGGTTAGTTAATGTTGGGCTGTTTTGTTATGTCTTATCATTGAAATTCCTAAGTTAATGTAGTTTCTTTTAATGTTAAGAAAAGAAAGGAAAAGAAAGAAAACAGAAAAGAACGAGAAAAGAAAAGAAAAGAAAAGGAAAAAGAAAGAAAAAGAAAAAGGAAAAAGAAAATGAATAAATTTTTTTGTTTAAATAAATTTTTCAAGGAGGAAGTGCATATGAGTTTGCAAAGTTATTCATAATTAATACATCTTCCTAAAGTTGTAATGAATGTGTTATTCGAGTATGTTGAATATGAGGTAGATGTTTGCTTGGAAGGTTCACTTTTATGGTTTCAATGTAATATTGGCATAAATTGTATAAGTGATTCCTTCGAATTAGTATATGCTTCACGTGGTTTGTGTGTGAGAGCTGGAATGAGTTGTGAAATATAAGTGTTGCATTAGTCATAGTTGACAGTACCCAGTTTTGTATGAATGTGAACTTGTGCACTTGACGTCATATTGAATGTTGCATTTATTTCACTAGCTTTAATGACTTTCATGCTACTTGACCCAAATATGTCTCACCTCACGTTTACCCACATTACAATCCTAAAAATTCCTTTAATTCATGATTTTGCATGTGAACATTAGTGGTGGAGAAATGAAATGATATGCAAAGTTATGGAATGGCATAATCATGAATGGTATTGAGTATACCCATAATATATTTTAGTTAAACACATTTTTCAAGTCTACCATTAGATTGCTCAGTTTTTAAAGATGATGAATGTTGATTGATAATGAGTAAAAGCTTGGAATGTTGATTTCTTACTATGATTTTTGAAAGTCATTGATCTTTGTTTATGATTATGTATTTTTGGAAAATATAGGAAATGAGTCAATGTTGTTGGGTCTTTGAGATTAATTTTAATATTTTGCCTAAGGACAACCAAAAGCTAAGTGTGGGAGAAATTGATAATGCTTAATTGATTATTTAATTAATTATTTATTTTATAACACTTAGCGATTAAGGACAAAAAATTGCTTAAGATACTCACTTTGACTTATATGTGATTTTAGGCACAATTCGGAAGCAAAGAAGTTGAAGTGAGTCAAAAGCATGATATTTGGGCCATTTTTCGAAGATTAATTTTTACTTGTCTTCATGGAGGAGCAAGAACAAGAAAATTAAAGGAAAAAATAAAAAGAAGATTTAAAATTGGTCACGACTATATATGTCCCATGCAAGTATGTGAGTTCAAATTTAGTGGAAAGCATTTTGGAATTATGATAAAACAAAGATGGAATGCTGTAGTAGGTGTAAGTACAAAATGACAATAGAAGAAGAAATCAAAAGAAAAAAACGTAGCAAAGCCAAGGAAGGAGCAGTCCACGCCAGAAGAAAACGACGCAGTATAAGAAGGGAAACAACAACACACCAAAACCACAACGCAGTGATGAACTGGGATAAGTTTGTGGTAGTTTGCGTTTAACACAAACATATGTCTTAAACGCAAGCGTATGTATTTAACGTATACATCTGCATGAAATGCAGTTGTAGCAGATGCAAAGGTGTGTTGAGAATTTTAAATGAAAAGGAGAATAGTAAGATGGACCATATATTAATTCGTCACATTAAGAGACTAGTAGCAAGGTTGGAGAGAAAATGGAAGAGTGAAGGCGCAAAAAGGGTCTTCGGCTGGGTTATAACATAGGGGTTGAAGCATTTTCTTAGGAGAGACCCATGAAGGGTTAGACATCCCGATAGTGGTTCATAGGTGACATCGACATCGACAACCCAGGTTAAGTGTATTTCACCATTTTTGTTATTTCTTTCCCTCATTAGAAATTGATTGTGTTATCCTATAATAATTGATTTGGGTTTTGTGTATAGATAATCAGATTTTTGTTATTGTTCAGTTATTTTATATATGACCCCATTGGTTATTATAAAAGGATGATTTTAATGTGTTCATTGAATCATTTATTTACAAACCCATTGTTAGAATTTCAATATAATCTGTAATTGTTATGTTGAAATTTATGTGCAGTGACTAATAATTCGTAATAATTAGGGATAACATAACCTAGGATAAATGTCACATCTTATGTAGTTATTGTCTTGATTAATCGGTTTTCCTAATTCATAACGCTACTTCTTAATTAAATCTAGAGATCGTAGCCTAGGTTATTCAGTGGTTAGGTTTAATTAATGATTGTATATTGATTAAACAAAACTTAAGGGAAAGCTTGGGTTAATTATTAACCCATGATTAATAGTTGCTAGGAGAGGTTTGAGAATAACAAATCAATGAAATATGCTTAGTTAGGGTGTAGGCTGAGATTGAACTAAAGAACCCAGTCCTTACCAAATTCCCCACTTATATCATTTTTCGCATGTTTTCCTTCATTTATTTTTATTAGTCTAGTTTCATTTTATTTTCTTGTTTGAAAAATCCAAAACTCCCTTTAACCTAAATACTGATTAATTTCATTTCAACAACTTTACACACTCTCTCTGTAGGATCGACCTAGACTCACCATTGTTATAGTAGTAGTCTAGTTATTTTATTTTGACTAATGTTACAATACACTGTCATTTTCTCATTTAGATTCTCATTGCATGTTGTTCGTTATCTTGTACTATCTTTAATTATTCATCCCTTAACTACACATCACATAGTTAACATATTCTGTTAGGCTTTCTGTGTTTACCTTGAAGCTGTTTCAGTTTAACCTCTGTTATAGGTCATGCAAAACACAAAGGTATAAGTGAAAGTAATTTTAACCATGTTAGCTTTCTAAATTTGGTTATTGCATAATTAAGTGCAAGCTTTATAACCACAATACAAATAGTTTTGTAGACATTATTTGAACTAGTGGTCTTCTTTGTCAAGCTTTCGATTTCTATTTATGCGTAATTATGCAACACAAACTATTCATTTTATGCTCAAAAACTGTAAGTGAACGGGTTATGACTTGTAGTTAAAAATAGCAGATATCGATCCCACAGGGATAGATGCCTAGATGCCACTTAATTTAGACAAAAATTTGTTTAAGAAACAAAATTGTTTAATGCAAATAATCTGGAAAATTAAATTAGCAAACTAAAACAAAGAAATAGACAATACCAAAATGCAGACAAGTCGGAATTAAAGAATCTAAAGACTAGAGATTACTTTTTTCCCTATTTTATATCCCTCCTATTTTATTGATTAAATTATGTCTCACCCTAAATTTCTCAATGTATTAACTACCCTCTCTTAAGGTGTAATTAATTGTCCCTAATCAAGTTAAAGGGAATCAATTGGACGATCTCTCAATCTACCCAATGACTCTATGGATTCAACTAGCTATTAAACTATCATATGGGTGATCAATTGATTAGCCGAGATCTCTCTTCTAACTATTCAATTAACGTGATGATTATATGTATATGGGTAACCAAATCTCATTATACAATCTTACATAATTAATCTCACTCACTCTCTCGATTTATTGCAAGATAACAAATAAAATAACCAATCATCAAAGACAACTTCATTCAATTCAATAAAATAAGAGTTCTAACAAAATAGTTTAAAAGCAATCCCTAAAACTAAATTAGCCACTCATAGTCTCCATAACATCATCAACATTCAAATAATCCATCTTACAAAGATTAGAAGAAAGAAAAACAGAGAAAATTGGATAAAAGGAACTTCTTCTCTTCTTTGCCAAAATTTGGAATTGTGGATGTTGATGTACTATTTTTCTCAATCTTGATGATAATCCTTAACTTCAATCCTTCCTCAAGGCTCCAAACTTGTGTTCTTCACTCAAGGATGGTATTTCTACAGAAGGGTTTCTTCCTCTCCTCAAGATGGAGGCTTAATTATGCTTTTATAGTCCAAAAAACCTAAATTTGATGAAGCCCTGCATAATCCTTTGGATTGTAATTCCCATAATCGTAGGAATTGGCATGATTCCCACGATTATAGAAGTTGGCCACAAAAAACTTCCTCTTTTCTTTTCGTCTTTGATCTCTAGTTCAATCTTCAAGTTGCTCCATCTCCCTTCCTATATAAAAATAGTCAATTCTTACCCTAAATTAACATCAAACATAAAAGAACAATAATGGAAATAAAATTAAATGAAAACATACAAAATGAATCCTAAATTACAATAATAATCAACAATTATGCAGGAAAACACATGTTAATTACCTAGAAAAACATATACTAATGCACACCTATCAACATCCCCACAATTAAATCTTTGCTTGACCTCAAGCAAAATAAATACAACCACTCAATTCTATCAATTCATTTTCACAAAGACCAAAGCATACAATCCTTTAAATTTAAGCCAACTTAAATATCAAGTTAAACACATATCATGACTACTCTTTCATTGGTGTACATAAGCAAACTCAGTAATTAACACCATCACTCAAAGATAGGAAAAGATGAAAAATGAATTTTCTTCATAGTTTTCACTCATTTCTCTCAAGTGTTTGATGGTTAGTGTTTCAATCAAACTTCTTATAGGAAACTACACTACCATAGGCTTGCTAATATACGAATTCTCCTCTACAATGATTGCATGCATAAATAGATCAAAAGGACTTGTTTAGGGTTGTAATGTGGTAATAGTTAAGGTGGGTAAAGAGGGAAAAAGGGTTAAGCATAAGCATTAGTAAAGTAAAAAGTGGATAAAAACGGGATAACAAAACATGTCTCTGAGGTATACAATAATATTCTGCACTTATTGATGCTACTCAATTGTTCTTCTGTTTTCTTTTCTTTTCTTTTTCTTTTCAAAATTTTTTAAATACATGGAAGAAATATGAATCAAAATAGCACTATATACAATGTAATTCACAGGCAGAAATATACTCAAATCATCTCGATCAATTTTCACAATGATCCCAACTAATGTATTATTTAATACTCTACTAAACTTGTGAATGGGTAGGTTAAAAAGGTTTAAAGTTTTAAATTTTCGGGTGATTTCAAGAAACAAAAGGTTAAGGCTCAATGGGAGTGACAAAGGATAATACAAAGGGTAGGTCATTTAAGTCAAAGTTAACACAAAAAGGGATAAATCATCTCTATTAAGCAAGCATCCAGTAGACTTAAACCAATTCAAAACAAGTTCTGAAGGTAGTAACCTAAGGAAGTAACACTTAATAAAGAAATAGAACGACTATGAATGGAGTCATATGTCTCAATCCTCACATAGGCTCAAATGAAAACTCATTATGCATCTTTACACCACCTCATTCTTCAAGTGTTAAGTTGTGAATAAGCTTATGTAATAAACTACTTTTCATCACTCTATATGGTTCATTTTCTACTCAAGTAGCCTAATCTGAGTTCAAGCATACATTCAGTCTAATTCTAATTAGCATGACATAATCTTATTGCCATATTTATTAGAATGATTCAAATGTGGTTTCATTGCTAACATAAAGCACATGATATGCCTAACCATACATCCTATTTAACAAAATGCAAATAATGCAATTGAGAAAGTCAATGTCACCTCCCCACATTTAAAGTTCACATTGTCCTCAATGTGACAAGTCAACCACCAAGTAAGGGAAAATGACCTCAAACTAAACAAAAGAAATTGAAACAAACAAATGACATCAAACCAAACAAAAGAAAATGACATGAAACTAAACAAAACAAACAACATTAAGCCAAACAAACATGAAATGAAATGAAAAAAAAAACAAAAGAAATAACAAAATTAAAAAGTAAAAGGGTAAGAAAATCTTATTCAGATGATGGTGGCGACGATGTTGGTGAAGGAGTTTCAAAATTATTCCTCTAACAGAAGTTGAGGAACCTCTTCTTCAAGCTGTGCTGCTCCTTATAGACTTGCTGCATTTGAGTGTCAAGTTCATTTAGTTGGGATGTCATCTGTTGTTGATTGACGACCATTTGGTCGAGAATTTGTTGATATCAGTTGACCTCTGCTGATACACTATGTTCTGCTTCTATTGCTTCCTTATCTAGCTCCAGATCTGCTCGGGATGTGGAGGGTCGATTTGTATTTGAATATTAACCCCTCCTATTCCTGACTGGAGCACGCATATGAGGATTGTAGAGTTCCATAGACTGGACTTCCACAATCTCAAATCACCTCAAATACGATATGTCAAACATATCATGTGGCGTTGTATGCACCTCTTCCACATTAAGGTTATAATAAAGAGCTAAAGCAGTAATAACATGCGCCATTCCAAAATATGAACTCTTTTTGTTGACAACACTTACTACTGATCGAAAAATTTTAAAAGGTGTGTTAATTTTAACCTTTTGATCCATGCACCATAAAAAGAAAAGTTTTTTGGTTGAACATTTGCTACTTTCAGTTTTATTGAACACAGTTAAACACATAAATTTATGCAAGAGTACATTTTTGGCACTACAGGTTAAAGAATTCGGTACATTGCGTGAGTCAAAATTGTCTTCCCCCATTAAAGTTTTCCAATAGGAATCCATATCAAAATCAATATAATCATTTAAAATTTTTGTATTTTGCAAATTGAAAAAATGACACATGACATTATAATCCAATTTGTAAATAGTACCAAATAATTTAAACTAGAAGACATCCATTTTAGGGGTATATTGGACAGTAGTGAAAAACTCAATGGTCATCATAGGATGGATAGGCATGTCACACCGGATGAACCTATTCTATCCTATATTTGTAGCTATTCGCTCAATCTTTGGCCTCACTCCTATGTTTTCTAACACTTAAAATCAAAATACCTAGGAATGACTATTGCTCTAGCCCTAAAGTCAAATAAGTGCGTACCTTCTTCTTCCAAGTAAATTGGGAAGGGAGAGTAGTAAGTCATTGCTAAATCGCTCTTACCTTCATCGGAAACTTGACGGTAGACTTTGTTAGCCGATTTTCGAGCTATCATCTTTTTTAGTGCCATTGTAAGAAGAAAACCTACAAAAATGAGAGAAAAAGAGTGAAATTCGACTTTTAGAGAGAGAGAGAGAGCAAAATTTTACCAAAATCCTTGTGTCTTTAAATTAATAATGCCTGAAAAAGAGTGAAGGATTTTAAGATTAACGAAAAGAAATGAATACAATACCAAGAATCTTAAGGAAAAATGAAGAGTTTAGAGAGTGGGAGGAGGATTTTTGTGGGTTAGAGAGAGAAGGAGTGAAAATTTTGAGAGTAGGTGAAAGAAGAAAATGGGAGGGGAGTTCGGGAGAGAAATTCTCATAATTCCCACAATTGTGGGAATTCCCACAATTCCCACGATCGTGGGATTACTCTCCAAAAACTTTCTGGAGAGATTTATCCAACGATCGTGGGAATCATAACAATCGTGGGAATATTGTGGGAATTGTAGTGATTCTCACAAATTCAAACCTTCGTCCAAGCTTAATATTACTTCTCCATGATCCCACAACCTACAAATACATCAAATTAATATCATCAACAAGAATTTTAAAAAGAAAACAAATTGAAATTCTAACAAAAACTAAATTAACATCAATCAAACTCAATTCAAACATGATCATAATTAAAGAAATCCAACGAACAAATAGACAAAGACAATCAAAAGAAAATAAACATCCATGGGTTGCCTCCGATATAGCGCTTCTTTAACGTTGGTAGCTCGATTGTCCTTGATGCTCATGGCGGCTCAAATGACTGGTACAGTAATAGCGTGGAAACTGATCTCAAACCCTGTAGATGAACTACCCTAGTATGGACTCTACCATCCTTGTTGTTTTCCTTCTTACGCCTTTTCTTGCGCAATCGTTTCTTCTTATATACATTCCTATGGTCCTCAACATCTTCCCATCCACCTTGGAGTTTAGGTTCTTTAATGTTCGTTAAGGATGAAGAAGCGCGATAATTTTTCTTCAATACCTTGAATGTTAACTGGTCCTTTCCTACTCTTAGTATTAATTCGCCCCTATCAACATCAATAATTTAAAGGGCAGTAGCCAGAAATGATCGCCCAAGCACCATTGGGGTTTCCTCATCTTCTCCACTATCCAGTGTGTAAAAGTCTACCAGAAAAAGAATTTGTTAATCCATATTTGCACATTCTTAATGATTCCCTTCAATAAGTGTACCTTTTTGTCAGCTGTTTTCACCAATGTCTTAGTGGGCTCTGACTCTCCTAAACCTAACTTTTAAATGAATGAGTAGGGCATCATGTTGATGCCATCTCCTAAATCTGCAAATGCTTTATCTATATGAACTTCATAAATACTGCACGGAATAAAAAAATCCCATGGATCTTCTTTCTTTTGTGCTATAAGTGAGTTTCCTTCTGATATGTGTTCTTCAACCTCTTTTTTCACTGGTTCCTTCAACTTGAGTTTTGTTCATAGTTGATTGGTTATATCTGACATCTCACTTAACTCAACCTCCTTATAATTCTTCATTGCTCCGCTTAAATATGACTTCCATTGGGTAAAAATCTAATATGGAAGTCCAAATTGAAGCTCTTTGATCGACTCACTTACTAGCTCAATTGGGAAGACTTCCACAATAACTTGTCCTTCTCTCTTAGCTCTGTTTTGTTCCTCATTCTATTAGCGTACGGGTTATTAGTATTACCTCTTTGCAGCTGGCCCATGTAACTTACCTGTTCAGTACCACCGGCTCCTAATAGGAAACACTCGGTTAAGTCGTGGTTGCTTTGCCCACACAACTCACATTGAACTTGTATTGCCTTAGCTGTCAAGGTAGATGCTCCTTGCATGTTGTTCAGCTGCTTCATAAGAGCCGTGATTTGATCCTACAAGACAGTAACAGAGTCAATGGGTATCATATCTTTTTGTTTCTTCTATCCCTGTCTACTCTTCTGGCTCGACCACATGCAACTATTGCTCGCCAACTCATCCAAAAGATCGTGAGATGCTTCTACCATCTTCCTCATAAATAAACCTCTACTTGCTATATCGATGGTTCTTTTGGTGCTCGGATTCACTCCATTGTAGAATATCTGAAGTAGGAATTCTCTCCGCAGGTTGTGATGGGGACAACTTCTTTGAAGTTTTTTAAATCTCTCCCAAGCTTCGTAGAGAGACTCCTCGTCGTTTTGCTGAAAATTTGTTATTTCCTTGATAATCCTCGTCGTCTTCATTAACAGGAAATACCTAGTGAGGAATGCTTCAGAAAGTTGCTCCCAAGTCCTAATCTAGCCTGAGTTCAACGAGTTGTACCACGTTTTAGCTTTATCTTTCGGTGTGAATGAAAATAGTCTCAGCTTCAACGCATCATCTAACATTCCATTAAATAGGAATGTGTCACAAATCTCTAAGAAATTTGCGATGTGAGCATTCAGATCCTCGTTGGATAGCCTATAGAACTGCACACTATTCTGTAGAATGTTGAGTAGCACCGACTTTATCTCGAAATTGTTCGCTTGAATCACCAGCCTCGTCACTCCTTCAGGACTAAATCTTGGCCTCATGAAATCCATCAGAGTCCTCTCTGGTCATCCTTGCTCTCCTTCTTCAGCTATATCTTATTGTGAAAAGTTGAGACACTTTGCCCCTTCTCAACTCTCTTTCGTTTATCTTAATGTCAGGAAATTCGTCTTCACTAACTTCTTTTGTTCTTCGTGTGCTTCTTATCTTCATGTACCTATAATTACACAAGGAAAAGTATTAAAATTCTTAAATAATAATCTAAATTAAATAAGATACTAAACAATCAATCCCTAGCAATGGCACCAAAAACTTGTTTGCGCGTAATTATGCAACATAAACTACTCATTTTAAACTGCAAGTGAACGGGTCGTGACTTGTAGTTAAAAAGAGTGCATATCGATCCCAAAGGGATTGATACTCAGACACCACTTAATTTAAACAAAAATTTGTTTAAGAAAAGAAATTGCTGAATGCAAATAATAAGAAAATTAAAATTAAAATTAAAAAACTAAAACAAAGTAATAGACAATACCAAAATGCAGAAAAATAGGAATTCAAAAATCTAAAGACTAGAGATTGCTTTTTCCCTATTTTGTCTCCCTCCTATTTTATTGATTGAATTGTGTCTCACCCTAGATATTTGAATGTATTAACTACCCTCCCTCAAGGTGCAATTAATTATCCCTAATTGAATTAAAGGGATCAATTTGATGATCTGTCAACCTACCCAATGACTCTACCGATTCAACTAGCTATTAAACTATCCTATGAGTGATTAACTGACTAGCCGAGATCTCTCTTCTAACTATTCAATTAATGTGATGATTGTATGTCTATGGATCGCCAACTCTCATTGTACAATCTGACATAACTAATCTCACTCACTCTCTCAATTTATTGCAAGATAACAAATAAAATTATCATTCATCAAAGACAACTTCATTCAATTCAATAAAATAGGAGTTCTAACAAAATAGTTCAAAAGCAATCCCTAAAACTAA
>JANQBM010000005.1:3689774-3716408 GCA_025594535.1 Erythroxylum domingense
GAGGTAAGGGAAATGAGTTTGTTTTTCGTTTTTCTTTGAATTTTGACCTGGTGGGGAAATTTCTCCCTCGTGGGACACGCGTCCAGATGTTACGTAGGACGTGGGGCCCGTGACTCGCCAGGGAGGGGTTTCCAACACTAATAGCTTAAGTTTTTACATTTGATGCATAACATTACAACTTCATATTCGATACTTTTAAAAAGTAATCACAATGATGAAAAATTCTTTGCTAATTTGTGTTCATTACTTGAAATTCAGCTGAATTTGTTAACTAAAATGAGATGCATGATGTATGGTCATAAAAAGAAATCATTCACATGTTATGTCAACTCGTGACCTATTGAGTGATTTACATTTAAATTAGATAGCAAACCCATACAGCACTGTCAGAACATGCTTTTCTTGTGACTAATCTTATCTTCCACTTGAGTTGAAGGATGAAGAAACTTAAATTACAAAAGGCTGAAAGTTTTCAAGGATTACATGATCTTTATTGTTTTTTAGGGTTCTTCTGTCATCGACATGCATGTTTGAGCTGTCAGGGAATCCCATCTTTTCTCCCTTCCTTGAAAACTTTACACATATTGTAGGTAACAGAATGTGAAGATCTTAATAGCATATTTGAAATGATGTGAAGAAGCATCGATTGTGTGTCTACTGATTATACGTATGGATATCCATCAGTAAGTACATCCCTAGCATGCACATCCCTACCATTTGTAGTTTATACGAATGGATTTCTTTTGTTTTATATGTACGAGATAAATCTAAACAGCAACTGTGCATAAGGAGTAATCACAGCCATTTGCCGCATGTAGTGCAATATTTTGACTGCTTTTACAAATAAACATTAGGTCAAGCAAAGAAAGCTCCAACTTATTCATAGTGTAGCAATTGCAAATGACAACTACCACATGGATCTCATAAATTTGACATGAAGAATGAAATGATAGTACCATGCAATTAGTTTGTAAATACACGGTAAGTGGTCCAGTTTCCCTCAGTGATCACTTGAATTTCAGCTCCATGCCACCCATAATCATTGCTCCTTTTTTCATGTAAATGTACACGAGGAGTATTCCTGATAAGTTAGAATAAACATAAATGTCCTACAGCACGCAAAAGTAAGCGAATACATGAAAACAAACATAAACATTCTACATCTTTTTTGTTGATTCTTTCTGATGGATATCTGTACTTGTACGAATAAAGGACCACACAAGATATAATAAAAATAGATATTATTACAAGATTATGGCCTTCAATATTTTATTTCTAACCTCAAGTATTTATATGTTTTTTGTAAGATGGATGAACATATTCCTTCAGTTGAGAGTTCTAATCCAGTATTGGAGATAAAAGTGGAAACTTCTATTCTTACACCAAGTGACGATAGCAGCTCAAATAGAACTCAAGTTAGTCAATATAAAAGTGAAGTTTGGAATCATTTTAAGAAGACTACATTAATCGACGGAATTGAAAAAGCAGAATGTAATTATTGTCATAAGTTCTGCTCAACTAGTTCGAAAGGTAGGACGTCTCATTTAAAGAGACATATGGAATCATGTACTCAAAGGAAGATTGTTTTAAGAGGTCAAACATTTTTGACCCCTAACCTTATGAAAGGAAAGAATGAAATAACCGTAACAACTTTTGACAATAATAGATCAAGAATTTTGATGACTAATATGATTGTTGGAGATGAACAACCATTGGCTATGGTTGAAAGCAAGAGATTCAGGATATTTCTCAATTCACTACAACCGAATTTTAAGGTTCCAAGTCAGAATACATTGAGAAATGATATTTTCAAAATTTATGAGGAGAAGAAGAGAGAAACATTAAGAGCATTGTTCTTGTGTTCAAGGACGAATTGTCATAACAACGAACATGTGGACAACTGATAACCAACAGAAGGATTACATGACGGTGACGGTTCATTATATTAATAATGATTGGAAGTTATGCAATAGACTTTTGGGGTAATTTATATTCTTTAATATTATTATCAGTTACTTTTTTTCATTATTTTATGAATTTATGATTTATATTGTCATGCTTTTTCATTATAGGTTCATTTATGTGCCGACACCACATACAAGTGAAAAATTGGCAAAGGTCTTGAAAGACTATTTGATGAGTTTGAACATCGACAACAAAGTTTCCTCCATCACAGTCGATGATTGTAGCACAAATGATGTTATGATTGAGAAGTTGAAGGATAAGATGCTGGTTGGGAGCTTATTGGCTGGAGGTAAGTTATTTCATATGCGTTGTTTTGTGCATGTTCTTAACTTGATTGTGAAGGTTGGGCTAGAGACTATAAAAGAAGCAATAGAGTGTATTCGGAGTAGTGTTTTATATTGGAGTGCAACTCCTAAAAGAGTTGAAACTTTTGAAGATGCTGCACAATTTTTATGCATTCCCTGCATAAAGAAGTTGGTTTTGGATTGTCCTACTAAATAGAATTCAACCTTTAACATGTTGGAGTCGACAATCCCATATGCTCAGCTATTTACTAGATTAGAAAAAAGAGATCCTCAATATACATGCGTACCATCAGAGGACCAATAGGACTTGGCTAAAGAACTTTGTATGAAGTTGAAATTATTCAATAGTTGGACTGAATTGTTTTCAGAAACGAAATATCCAACTTCACACTGTATCTTTAGCATTATGTCCAACATAAAGCATGTTTTAGGATTGTGGATGTTTGACTCCAATAAGTGATTTGGGCGATGGCGGAGCGGATGACGGAGAAGTTTAATTCTTATTGGTCTAAGGTTGGAGATATTGTTGCAGTATTATATGTATTGGACCCGTGATACAAAATGGATGAGGTTGAATATATTTATAATCTATTGTACAGTGGTGAAGCTCAAGAGCGTCTACATACCATGAAACAATTATGGTATCAATTGTTTCATGATTATGAAGCCAAAATGCAACAAACTCATGATCGGGATGCAGGCGGTTCAAGTTCAACTCATACTTCAGTTTCAAGTTCGACCTTTTATCCCATTACCGACAGATTCTTTTTCAAATTTTTTGAAAGAGAAAAGAGCTAGGATATCTTATGGTACGGTGGAGTTTGATAGATATATTTCTGATGAGTGTGTTCCTGAAATTGAAGATAAGTCGTTCGATATATTGTTATGGTGGAAGACGTCTGCACATAATTGTCCAATCATGCAAGCCATTGAACGAGACTTGTTAGCTATTTCATCATCGACTGTTACTTCAGAGTCTGCATTTAGTACTAGTAGTCGGGTCATTACTCCTCATCGTGGTCGACTTCATTATCGCACTGTGGAAGCTCTTATGTGTACTTAAAGTTGGTTAAATAATGAAGATATTGATGGTAAATTTTTTTCTTTTTAATATATTTATTTTATTTATCTTTATATTATCTTACTTAATGTTGTGTTTTTTATTTTCCTACAGCCACAGGTATTAATGCAGAGGGGATTAGTGAAATTAATCGACCATTGGAAAGTTACTTTGATCAAATATATGAATATGGAGGTACTTTTAAATTTCTTTTTATATAATATTACATTATTAAATATTGTTTTTATTTTAATATTATATTACTAAATATAATGTTTGAACATACAAATGATTAGATTCAAACTGTTGACGACCTTACCAATAAGTACAATTAATCAATTAGAATTAGATGATGCTCTTTCAGTCTCCAGTTCACTCTCCAATCTATCCAGCTGCTGATTTTTTATCTTATCTTTTTTTTTGTAAAATGATTTAGATAATCATTCGTGCACAACAAAATTTTCTATGATTAATGAATTTGATTTTATCAATTCTCTCTTATAATAATTGATAAATAATTTAAGTAAATTAAAATTTTGTAATTAATGTAATTGAAAATTTTAAATATAACTATTAATTTATTAACTTTTGATACAAACTTTTAATTAATTGAATTAAATTTTATAATTAATCATACCATATTACCATTACATACATCTCAATAACTTTATTATATTATAATTAATTAATTCTATGTTTTTATAATTTAAAGTTGTCACATAATATATATATTAAAGAGGAAAAAAGGTGAAAATTTTATAAATTTTATGAAATATGAATTTGGTTTTATCAATTCTCTCTTATAATAATTAATAAAAATTTTAAGTAAATTAAAAATTTGTAATTAATTTAATTGAAAATTTTAACTATAACTATTAACTGATTAACTTTTCATACCAATTTCTAATTAATTAAATTAAATTTCCTAATTAATCATACCATTATATACATCTCGATAACTTTATTATATCATAATTAGTTAATTATATGTTGTTATAATTAAAAATTATCACATAATATATATATTAAAAAGAAAAAAAGTAAAATTTTTATAAATTTTATGAAATATGATATACTTATAACACTCTAAGGACGAAAAAGATTTAAAGTAATACTTATATTTTATATCAAGGTTTTGATTAAGAATCTAAGAAATTACTCTTAACAAACTTTTAATTAGAGTGACTTAGGTAATGATTAATCTTCTAATATAGAATTTAGATAGGACAAAAAAATTTATGAACATAATTTATATAAATTTAGATTAATTATAATATAATGATTTTAGAAAAAAAGTAAAAGAACTATTTTTGACTTAATGAAATAAATAATTTATAAAAATAAATCAAACGAATTTATAAAATTTATTATAGTTTTAATAAAATAATAGTTATTTTCAATGTAATATACTGTACTTATTTTTTTTTATAACTGAATTACTTGTATATTTTTTTGGAATTGATACGTTAGAATTAATAAAATGACTAATTCATTTTAAGATTAATATAAATACATAAATGTATAATGTATATATTGTCTAAATATGAAAAACAAACTAAAAAGTTTAAATTGACTTATTTACAGGGAATAATTATGTCAACATTATCATTGCTATTATTTTTAATAAATATAAATTGGTTCGTAAGGGAATAATTATGTCAACATTATCATTGCTATTATTTTTAATAAATACAAATTGGTTCGTATTTTATATCTTTTATTTTATATAAATATTTTTGTATAAGTTAAGGATAATTTCATCTTATTACTATAAATGATTATGTTATAATTTATAATTTATGAATTTTAAAAAATACAACTACAATTTTTTAAAATTGTCTTAAAATAAAAAATTTAAAAATATATTAAACACCCGAACTGACTCAGGCCCGATGGGCGGCCCGAGCCACAAGTTGGCTGGTCTCAGCCCTCCCCTGGGTCACTGGTTGTTTTTGGCCCCCACAGCCAGCCTACAATTTTTTAGGTCTAGTTAGGCCAGCCATCGATGGCCCAGCCCAGCCCGGTCCTTTGACATGCCTATCCATGACCAGGATAAAATTTGGGTGAAGCTAAGTGAAGATTCAAACCGACTAATGTTGAAGAATTAACAGATGAGTTGTAGTTATAGGTGAAATTTCATTCGAATTTAGAGCTGACTGGTTTTATTTGAAATTTTTTTATAAATTACGAGTTTTTTTCCTTTTTTTTTGAATTTTGAGTTGAATCTAATTCGAAATATCAACTCTATTAAAAATAATTGTCAATATGCTTATTGCCAAACAAAATTATATATAGTTATATTAAGATTAGTCTTTATTATAATAATTAGAAATTTAATCTCTATTGATATAATTATTTATTTTTAGTAATTTAAGAATATTGTTAAGCATTGAGACTTTTAAGCTACTTGAAAATCGAATTTATATTTAAAATTATAAAATTTGAAGTTTAGCGTTTGATATCATACAAAATTAGAATCTTAATTCTCACTTAACTTTACATAATTTAAGAATGTATTCCAATTCTAACTTTTAGGTTATGAAAAAAATATTTTAAAATTAAAAAACTTTATTAACACTAGAGGTGTCAATAGGTCAGGATTGGTCAGCCGGTGCACTAACCCGACCCACCTTATATATTAAAAAAAAAGGTAACAAAAACAGCGTTTCATTTTTTAAATTACAGTTAGGCGATGGCCAGGTCGTGTTGACTAGGCATGTTAAAAGTGGCTCGCCCCAACCGACATCTGGCCCGTGTTGACCAGGCCATAGGTCAGCCATGGTCGACTCGGAGAGCAGGCCCGTCGGTAATTTTTAAAATGACATCATTTTGAATATTTTATTTAAAAAAATATAGCCCCGTTTGTGGCCCGGTGGGCCTATGGGCCGGCCACGGGCCACTATGGCCCAGAGTTGGGCCAGGGGCAACCCAAGCCCAACCCAATCCATTGACATCCCTTGTATCGACCCGACCTCGACCCATAACTCAGTTGAGCCGACCACTTTTGACCCGTACTAAATCAACCCATGACAAAATCGAGTGAAGTCGGGCCCAAATTAACAGCATAGCCCTAATTAACACTAATTGGTTCATAATTGAAAAGTGAATAATTTTCAAAATTCTAAGAAATTGCCAAATAATTTAAGATATCAACTTGCCAATTAACAACTTTTTTCAAGGCTATGATATCTAATTCTGGTAATTGGTTGGAACATTTAGAACCATTGACCAAGTACATTAATAAATACACATTCAAGAGTCCGTTATTAGCTGTTTTTTCCCTAACTCGTGAAGTTTGACATTTTGATGTTATAAAGAGGACCAGCTTGCAACTTTGGATCTCTACCAAAAATGTGAAAAAAGAAGAATTTTGAGGATGTGGTCGTCAGAATCTGATTATGCTCCAAATTGATAAATCAAATTTAGTTTAAATAAGATCAAGTTTTTGAAAATTACTTGATTTTAGCATCAAATTTGATAAATTTTCAAATTTGATTAATTATACATTTTCAAATTTGATTAATTATTAATTATCACTAATATCAAAATTTTTAATCCCATTTTCATAAGATTAAATGTTATTAATTGTCACATTTGTTTGAACTTATGATTTCTAAACCTTATTTACAAGATTTGTTTTTTGAGAAAATTACCCAATAGTCGGCGTCATGTAGGTAACCGACTAATCCTAATTTGAGCCAGACAGAACCCTTTGTGGGCGATAAAACTCTTTCTCACGAGTTTTAAAGCGACTTTATTCTCAAAATTCGAAATCAAAATTTTGGTTAAGGATGGAGGAGCCCCTGTCACTCTACCATAATTCTCGTGAATTTGTAAAAATTTCCGTACACTTTTCTTGTGAGATTCCAATGGTATGTTATTAAATTTGGAGCAACCATTGGTTATAGAAATTGTACTTCCAATTATGTTATTTAGTTATGTTAATCGGAAATCAAACGAATCTTCCACTATCCAACTAAGGACAATGGAAGAATTTATGTTTAGAAATGAAGACTTTTAGCTCATCTCAATTAAATTAAAACTTAATATTTTCTAAATCAAACTAAATATCACTTTTTTATTTATATGTGATTATATCATAAACAGCCTCTTTATTTTATAGAGGTAAGATTGCATACTATCATACCTTTCAGACTTTACGATAGACTGAATGTAACGATATAAAAATGACGACAAAGTATAAAAAAACTTAATTATCGTTTGAAAATATAACAAATTTTGATTATTCATATTAACAAGAAATTAAAATTTATTTGTAAGAGATAAATATATTATGTCTATTTACTAATAAGAAGAAAAGTTACGTATTACTATATTTTTTCAAATTTCGCACATAAGTGAATTTTTTTTTTAGTATTGTTATATAACTGTGTTACGTCATATAGTAATTATTTTGTTAATTCTTATTAATCAAGTAAGGAAGACAAATTAAGTCAAGTCAATCCAAGTCAATAAATAAAAATTCGATTTTAACAATATTATAATTGAATTTGAGAGTAAATATATATAATTAAATTAATTAGAGTAAGATATTAAAAATCTAATATTTTAATTACAAATTTAATTAAAAGATCAAATAGAAGATTTTCAAAGTTAATGTGTGCGTAATAAAGAAGGGAAGAAAAGAGAGGGCAAAAGTGGGGCCCACATGAGTCTAAAATTCCAAAGCAACAGCCAAAACAAAATGCCACAAGACATAGATCCTAGGTTTTCCCCCCCCTTGCATAAGGTGGTGTGTGACACTCCCAATTCACTCTGGATTCATCAATCAACGCCCTTTCACCACCCTACCCCAGCGTCAAATCAGAGGTTTCTAGCTCAAAACCACACCTTTCAGCAATCGACAGGTGAAAGGGGTGATCTTTTTAAACACCATCTCTGCAACTCTGTTTCTTTGCAAATCCAAAGAAGAGCTTGAAGCCAAAAAAAAAAGGTGTGAGCTTTTCCACACATACCTTGTTGCTTAGACCTTTTTGTTTAATTCCTCCATGTTGATGATATAAGCATACATCCCACATGGTAATTAACACTTTTTCTTACTTGCTTTATGTCCCTTCTTAATATTAATCATGTTACATGTTGTTTCGCAGTTACCAAATTTGTTTGAACGAACGTGTTGATCGAATTTATGCTTTTGGGGTGCTTTAAATTCTCTTTTTGGAGCAGAAGCATTTGGTAAAGATTTGATCTTGTTTTGGCGATCTGGCCTCTACCACTGCTTGATTTGCATCTGTGTATCTTGCTTGTGAGATCATAACCCTCTTAGCAATAGCCCAAGTTGGTTCTTAGTCATCTTTAAGAGGTTCTTCAGGAGACAGTGATTTTTCTTTTTGATTACCGAAAATTTTGGTACTTATGGTGTTTTAGACTTCTTCGATTGTCTAGAGAGCTCGGTGCCAGAAGTTCATTGGATAGGGAATTGTGATTAAGATGGCTCTGGAGGATGGCAAGGACCCTTTAGTTAATCTCAGATTCAACCATAATAGGCCCTTGCCTTTGAGACTCCTCCAGTTCTTCTTGTTGTTTTTGGTCCTAGGTCTTGGTGTTTCGATTGTTAGCATGTATATGGTTCGATATTTTGGAGTCCAAAATGTTGATGGAGTAAAAAGGTCCAATATCATCGTGCCATGCTTTCAAGAACCTGATAATTCGCAGAATTGGTTTAAGCCTCCTTCAAACTTGTTGCATAAAATGAATGATACACAACTGTTTTGGCGTGCTTCATTTGTTCCTCAGATCAAGGAATATCCCTTTAAGAGAGTTCCAAAAATTGCCTTTATGTTCTTGGCTAAGGGGCCATTGCCATTGGCACCTCTGTGGGAGAGGTTTTTCAAGGGTCATGAGGGGCTTTATTCAATCTATGTTCATACAACACCATCTTATGAATCAAACTTTACGTCATCATCAGTATTCTACAAGAGACAAATCCCAAGTCAGGTATTTTTAGTAAATTTCTTGTTTAGAGATTGCACGATTTAATGCATTATACATATGTTCTATGGGAGCAATATTGTTGTTTCACTTTTAGCTTTGATTGATTGTTTCCATTTCCTTTTATAAGTGTCATCTTATTTTCCAAATAAATCTTAAATAATCTCCATCATTTCGGTATTTACCTTGTATACTCATTTTAGAAGGAAAAATCAAGCCATTTTCTGTTGACAGCCTTTCAGAACTGGAGAGATATCAATTAGTTGATTCTGTATTCCGTTGCGCCTTGTATGCATTCCTGTTATTTCTGATACCAACAAAAAATTGTCCAGTGTGATATGAAATTTGTAAATCTCTTGTGTTGATTTATTTGGTTTCTGTCCGCAAGGAGATGGAAACGGCAACCAGATTTCTCAACCTTGCCACATAAATTTGAGAAGGAATTACCGAATTGCTTCAAATTGCATGTGTTGAAATACTTGAAGGTTGTGCAAAGAATCCCAATCATGCTAAATTATCACAGAACTTATTTTTCATCCCTCAACTGCCCCATCTTTTTTTCTCTATTACTCATTTTTGTCTTATTAATGGCCCTTCATTGATTAGCAACTTGTAGAGTTCTTTGTTTGTAAGAAATTTCACCCTACCCTCCAAGTATGTACTCCACCTTTTATCTTACAGGTCTATAATTTATTATGCCTATTTAAACTAGTTACTATTTGGTTTCTTGTCTTGAGATAGTCTTCTCTCTTTTCTGTTGGGTTCCAAAACTGTGTTTGCTTGTTTATGAGACTTGAATGAGCCATGTTCTTTTGTAAGACATGAGACATCTATTGAAGATACTTTGTTCTTGGAATTTTGTTTCCAATGAGTATTTAAGACGGTTTAAAAGTTTTTATTAGATTCAGAGTATGTCATTGCGTGCACAACTTTCTGATCAACACAATTTCTTTGCATCCTTGCAATTTATTCTTCGGTTTGCTTGCTTGGAGCTTCTCCACAACCGCATCAATGTATCATTATTATGGTGCATGCATCATTTAGTTCAGTTCCATGCAGGTTGCAGAGTGGGGAATGATGAGTATGTGTGATGCTGAAAGGAGACTCCTGGCTAATGCATTGCTTGATATCTCCAATGAATGGTTCATCCTGGTGTCCGAGTCGTGCATTCCTCTCCACAATTTCAGTATTATGTACCGCTACATATCAAGATCAAGATACAGCTTTATGGGTTCATTCGATGAACCTGGTCCATATGGGAGGGGGCGTTACAATTGGAATATGCTACCAGAGGTCACACTTGAAGATTGGCGTAAGGGGTCTCAGTGGTTTGAAATCGATCGTAGACTGGCAATTGACATAGTTAAGGACATCACTTACTATCCCAAGTTCAAAGCATTTTGTCGACCAGCATGTTATGTGGATGAGCACTACTTCCAGACAATGTTAAGTATCAAATCTCCACACCTCTTGGCAAACAGAACACTGACATGGACAGATTGGTCAAGGGGTGGAGCGCATCCAGCAACCTTCGGTAAGGCTGACATTAAAGAGGAGTTCTTCAAGAGGATTTTCGAGGGACATGCCTGTATTTACAATAACCAGCCAACGAATGTTTGTTATCTTTTCGCCCGGAAGTTCGCTCCAAGCGCTTTAGATCCTCTATTAGGCTTAGCATCCAAAGTTTTGGGGTACTGAATGTAGATTTAACTACACGTTTATGTGAAAACACCAACTTGAGCTTGTGAGTTTAGGTATCAGGAAAATCTTTGCTATGACTTGTTGGTCTATTTGTAATGAGCATATAGGCATTTACAAACCTCAATGTCAAAGCTTGTTAGATATAAACAGTTCTCAAGTTTTTGAACAACTTCAATATATAAATTCTATCCCTTTCTTTTGGCTTATTATCATGTATTGAAGTGATCTCATTCTGGTACTTTATCATCATATTCCAACTTTGATTGTGCTTTCCCAGTCTCCCTCTAATATAAATAATCTTTGGACATAAAAACATATTAAAAATAATGTTTAAGTTAGGTCTTCTTTGTGTTAAATTAAGTACAACTTTTTGCTAAATTAAACATGGTATTCTTTAAAAGAACTGCACACAGCGTGTTAACATAGAACTTAGTAATAAAGACAGGCCTTTTCCTATGTTCGATTTGTGGAATTTTATGTTAAATAATCAGAACATCCCATCTTCCTTCGACTTCCCTGATTATGACGAACACATGGGTGCTAGTGTTTCATTAACACTTGATAATCCTGTCAGAACACATCTGCACAGACAGATCAATAATCACCAACTTATGATGTTCGAAATCTTGAAAACATTGTCTGAAGCTGAATAGGACCTGATTCCATCCTGATTAGGATAATGGAAAAGGCCATAAGACCCCCATGAGACATAATACGAGATGATATGGACAGTGCACCTCATCTGGTGCAACATTGCAGCTAGATAAGGTGGCCTTGCATGATGCAGATCAGATTCCAGTAAAGTGGGGTGCATACAAGTGTCTGGTCTAGTAGTTCACCATCATCCTCAAAATCCCCTCTGCAACTGAAAAAACATGAGAGACAGCGAGGCATAGCTTGTGTATGTTCAGAGTAAACATCGTTAAATTGAGTTTTGAAGTTTCAACTGTAATACAGGACTCTTTTAGCTTTACTTCCTCTGCATCTTTTGCATAAGTTGTAAGACCCTTAATTACAAAAAGAAATGTCTTCTTCACAAGACTGTAGAGCAGAAGATGCAAATTACTTTATTTATAGACACGCTATTCATAGGCGATGAAAGTTAAGAGCATGGTAAATACAAAACTAATGCTCCACCAAAATCAGATTCCACAATCTATAAATAAAAAACAGTAGAATAGCCCTCATTTGATGGATCTGTTGCAGGCTTATATAGACTTCCAACTAGAATAACAAGCCATTTAAACAATATCCGAGCACTAAACACCATCTTGGAACATCTTTTGAAGTTCCAAAGTCTAAAAGAATTTATGTCATGCTACGATTAAAGGGTATTAAGTGGTTCATAGTTCATCATGACCATCTGATTTCTCCTCCAATTCGTGAAGACGCCCTGCAGCCAATGCAGCATGGAGTGCAGCACCATAAGGAAGTGCGTTCTCATTGATTTCAAAATAGGGGGAATGGGCAAATTCAAGCTGTGTCTCATTCTGCATTCCAAGAAAGAATATGTACCCAGGCATAAACTCTTGGTAAAAGGAAAAGTCCTCAGATCCCATCACTGGTTGCATGTCCTTAACTTTATCAAAGCCTAGCATATCTCCAGCAACTTTTCTGAAGTACTCATGCAATTCTTTATCATTTATGCAAGGAGGGAAAAAGGGTTTATCTTCTTCATTGAACTTCACAATTGCCTTACATCTCTGCACAGCTGCCTGCCCTGTGATAACCTGTTATGGGAGCAAAATGGTCCAGGTAACTAGGCCATAAATACATTTCTAGCATCAAAACATGCAGTTTAAGAGTTCAGAGCACAAATAATGTGAATTATATTTGCTATAGACATTGGTAGCAACATAAGGATAAAAAGGAAAAACATTTGAAACAGGGAAAGTAAACAAAAGCAAGCTGAGATCCCAGTTATGATCACAAAAAGTTAGCTTGGTCAGACTGCTCTGAAGAAGAATGGTACTTATAATCTATGAAGTTGCTATAGCATAGTTATTATAACACAAGGGAGAGAAACACAATACCTCTTCAATTCTCTGCTTAAGTTGATGGAAGCTTTCTTTTGAAAAGGCTCGGAAGGTGCCCCCAATTGTAACAGAATCAGGTATGACATTAAATGCACCACCTCCTTGAAACTTTGCAACTGTCACCACCTGCAAGTTATATTCTGCATTTAAACTGGCACTATAATGATTATGATAGCATGTTTCATGTGTTTAAGAAGCCAAGTGTCGTAGTCATTCTGCTTAGAAACCAAGTATTAAATACCTTCCGTCAACAGTTTTGACAGCTATTGGGATGAAATGTTTGAATTATTAAATTTCAACAGCAAGTTAGGAAGTTGCAGTCAAAGGTACAAGCATCATTAGACAGTTCATATTTGCAATAATAGACCAGAAAATAACTTCCGAAATTAATACTGCAGTTGTTTCTTTGAGAAAGATCTAAAAGTGTATCAGCAGAATCATGAACTCGCCTATCTAGTTACTGCATAACTAGTGAGTTCTATCCGTTGCTTATTTGCGTTATTTTTCTTTACAATGGTCTATTGTAGATGCCGAAATATTACTGTTAGTTTTTAAAGCACAAGCTCTAGGAAATAGATACAGAGACCCATTACAAAGGGCCTAACAGGTGATGGCATGAAAATTATGCTTTAAAGATCCTGATGAAAATGGAAAACATTAATGAACAAAAATAGTACGAAATTGCAAGTGATTCACAACCAGAACACCAAACATGCCAAAGATGTTCTTAGCCACATATAGGAAAAAAGACAAGAAAAGATGGGTTCACTAGCATTTGAATAACAAAAATTTACCTGTGAGTCCAGTGGATCAGCTTCACGTGAAATGAGATGCTGCAAGCTAACGATCACATTTGAAGCTGCTAATATTGGGTCTATTGAGTGCTGAGGAATGGCAGCATGACCTCCTTTTCCACTTATTACAGCTTCAAAGAAGCCACTCCCAGCCAATAGAGCGCCAGGTCTGGAGGCAACTTGACCTAACGGTAACTTAGGATCAACATGCAACCCAAAGATAGCATTGACATCCTTTAATGCCCCAGCATCAATCATCTTTTTGGCTCCACCACCTCCTTCCTCTGCTGGTTGGAAGACAAGAACAACTGTACCCTAATGGAACAACAATTACTTAGATATATGAGGAACATATTAAAGGCATAATGAAAAGGCCTATTGGCCTGAAAATATCAGAGGCCTTGCATCATGATGTCAATGAGTTTGTACTAAATTACAGAAATTTTCCTTCCTAAGCACATTATCTGAGGAGGGAAAAAGAAGGAACCAAAAATTATGTAAGAGAGCCAAAATTATGTACCGTCTTCTTCTTTACGAACAGATAAGCTGCCAAGCTGGAAAAATGTTGAATTATAAACTGGCAAATTGATATAGGAAATGATGTAGCATCATTCAATGAATCACATGATCCGAGAGTAAATGGATTTCCCCCATTAAGCACTGACTTCTCTTCAGATAATTTTTACAAAGTATATAATCTGATTTGACCAATTGTCAACAGTTTCAACTATTGAGATTATTGCCATTATGATTGTTGGACAACAATTAATACCATAAATACCAAATCACCAGAATCTGATGGTAAGGTATAAGGCTTTTTTTATTTTCTCCTCTTTTCTTCTCAAGAGTTTCTTATGGGGATTTCATCATCTCAATCTCATTGACAAGAAGATAGTTCGTATTAAAGGACTGGCAACTAGCAAGCCAGATTAAGGAACAGACCTTCAGGTCAGCACGGTCTTTAAGTATCTTCGCCGCACCAAGAAGCATCGCAACATGAGCATCATGCCCACAAGCATGCATCTTTCCAGGGACTTTACTCTTATGCTCCCATTCCACCATTTCCTGACAAAGGGTTCGAACACCAATGCATTAACTTCAAAAGAAACTGAAATTTATTCAGTACAGAACTTCTACATAAAATTCATACTGAATTCAACTACAATTTAAAACAAAAGAGGGATAAAATCCATAACTTTTTCCACATCACTACCAAGCAATACCCTATCATTTCAAATGCCATAAACCCAAAAAACTCAATTCTGCAACTTTATCCGATAAACAGACAAATTTCAATTATCCAATAAATCACATAAACTTACATATTCAGATAAGTGGGTATAAAACATGTTGGTAGGAAAAAAGAAATTGCACGGACTTGTTCAATTCACAAGCATCAAGCTTGGATAAATAATGGAACTAAGGAATTGGAAGTCAAAATTGAGGCAAACCTGCAGAGGAAGCGCATCCATATCTGCCCTTATTGCAACAAAAGGAGGTTTACCACTCCCAATGTACCCAATTATACCGGTAACTGCAAAAGGGTGTTTGTACTTAATGCCCATCTTATCCAATTCTTCCCGGATAAGCCTACTGGTCTCAAATTCCCCATAACCCAATTCAGGGTTCTCATGTATCTTCCTTCTCACGTCCACCATCCAATCAGAAAACTCCTTTTCCTTGGCATAACTGAGAAACCTTGTGGGAATATCCGACAACGACGACCCATATAAGCTCAAAGATGGATTCACAGAAAGCATACACAAAACGAAACCAACCCAGAGAAAGAGACTCATGGCTTCACTCCCACGATCTACAAAAAAAAAAAAAAAACACCCCGAAATCGTAAAGTTTCAAACTTGAAACTGTAAATTGAACAAAATTTCAGAAAAAGACGGGAACTTTGTGAAACAAAACCTAAAATGAAGAGAAATGACTCAAAGACATGTTGATCTGAACCTGATTCTCTGTGTCAATAACTTTGAATATGTGTAAAATCCAGGTGTTGATTGAATTTGAATGAAAGATCAGTTCTTTCAAGTGGTGGCTGCTGATTTCACGAGCTCTTACTGTGATCTGCTGTGTGTCTGTGTCACACCCGTGGAGTTGGACTTGGCCTTTCCTTCACGTGCTAATAACCAAGTCTCATATGTTTCACATGTTATTATTAATAACTATTTACTTATTAATTATTATAGCATTTTAAAATATATGGGATTAAATTTAATTATATTAACCATAATTTGTAATAATTTAAAAATAAGACTGAATTGATAAGGCAAAAAGTTTAAGTTTGAAATTTTCATATTAGATCATTATAAAATTTTCTAAAGATTGAATAAAATTTTAAAAAATTAAAATATTATTTTAAAAAATTTTCTTATCCACTCGATTAATTAATAAATTGATTGATTTTTATAACAAATATTATTAAAGTAATTAAAATTTAAAATTTAAGACCGGACTCAAAAATTAGTCAATTTAAAATTTTTACAATTAAACCAATCAAATTAATTAAAAATTTTAATTATTAATATTTTGTCATCGTCATTAATTTATATATTCATAAAAAGTCAAACAAACATAAATAACAATCAATAGAAATGTTAAAATGATCAAACAAATATGCTCATTAATCCTTTATCATAATAAATAAAGTGGAGATGGCAATAAAATTTTTTCTTTAATTACTTAATAACGAATCATATATTAATCATTTAATTAATTTTTTATATTTCATAATATATATCATTATTATTTAGTACTCTAAATATAATATAACAAAATTTATATGAAATATTTTAAAATTTTTAAATAAAATGATTACTTATATAATAATTATAATAAAAAATTTTACAAACATAAATGATATTTAAAAAGAAACGTAAGAAACATTAGGTATGCTAACATTTTCGTTTTATTAGTGACTTATATAACATAGACTAAAAAGTTAAATTTTATAATTATAATTTCATTATACTTTTTATTTTTAAATGTATTTATATTAAAAAATATAGGTTAATTAATTAAAGATATATACGTTAATTAATTATGTTATAAAACCATAAAGCAGCATGTAAGAAGATAATTCATAATTTGGCTAATCTTACTTCCTCCAATTGTGCCTAAAAATTTTGTAAATGATTAGCAATAGGTCGGGATGTGCTGGGTCTACTTAAACTCGAGCTCTACTAAAATTTTTTGTCTCAAGTTCAAATTGGGTACACAAGATTCCTAAGCCCAATTGAACTTGGCGGGCTTGAAGTACTTTTATGTTCAATTTAATCAATTTTTTTATTTTAAAATTTAAGAACGGTATTTTATATAAAATAAAATCATTTTTATAAAAAAATTGAACTTTAGGGCATGTACTTCAGTTTGAGTTTGACTTAAAATTTAAATTTTTTACAAAAAGTCTAAATTCGGTTAAAGTATCATCAAATTGAGTCAAATCTATTAATTTTCGATTGAGTTGAATCAGACTGGACCGGATCTAAATTGTTTTGTCAAACTCTATGCATAAGGTGAGTCATCACTTCAGCAACCCAAAAAAGCGTGGGAGAGCTTCAACCCAAGATTCTATTAGAAGCCTAAAAGTCTACCAAAAAGCCCACTATTCAGCGGCCTTTAGAGTTAGCTCAGAGTTAACGGAGCATCAAAGTGCTTAATTGCATTTTATCTCCTTCAATCTTATCTGGCAGACACTTTTTGGAGAATGTAAATCAAAATAACTTAAATCCTTTTCATAAGAAATCTACGTGTTATCATAATAATTAAATATGGTTAATGTGAGTAGTTTAGTACTCTCATCCTTTAATTAGAGGTATCAAATTTGAGTCCTAAGAATAGAAAAATCTGTTTAATCAGTAATTTATCTTTTATGGGCTGATTCGGTGCGAGTAGGGATTAGTCTGAGTATAGATGACTTAAAAATATTTTCCTATAATTGAAATCTTCCTAAAATACCCCGTAGACTAAAAAAAACAAAGAAAAAATCCACATATTATCAGTTACGAAATCTCACCCAGAAAAATTTGCAACGAAAACTAGCTTCTCCGGGAATCTTATCAACCAGTTTTTGCTATATATAATCACATTATTCAAACCCTGCTCCAGCTAGAAAGCATCACAAGCTAAGTGTCAATGCCAGAAAGTCACACCTGGAGCAAGAATCTTTGATTGGGACAACAATTTGGTGATACGCGTAAGATGTCCAAAACACATCTTGCATCAATTTCAAGTTGTCAAACGCACCTACGAAAAGGATTAAAGTGAAAGGAAAAGATAATGAAAGTTCTGGTTCTTTATGTAGTGCATGAACAGAAGAATCTGATGCTGCCATATCACTTATTCTGCTCTTTCTGTATATTATCATCTATTTTCCATATTCAGATTATCATTATTGTCGATCAACCATATCTCCAAAGTCCAAATGGTACCAACCGTTCTAAGTTCTTCTAATAACTAATCAAATGCCTGTTGTTTCTTTCCAACTTCCATTGATACTTGGAAGCTCCTTTTCTTCTTGTGTTCTATTTTTTCTTGGTTTTTTGCACACCATCTTCTCTCTTAACGCAAGTTCCACGCAATGAAACTGTTGCAGGAAGCTAACGGTAAGGATCAAACAAACAGGAAAAGGACGAGCATACTCGTAGGACCGTGGGGAGGAAATGGTGGCGATAGCTGGGATGATGGTAGTATCCACCATGGAGTTAGAGAGATCACTCTCGCTTATGGAAGTTGCATAGATTCCATACGTGTGGTATACGATAACAATGGCAAACCTGTGACAGCCAACAAACATGGAGGCAGTGGAGGTGATGGAACTGTTGAGGTTAGCTGTTATCATTTCATTCCTTTCCAACCATTTCCATCTTCGCATAATGCATGCTAAATATCAATAGAATTGCTACAATTCAAGTTTCGATCTTGACACTTAGGAGGTTTGAATTGTTATGTTGACAGATTACGTTGGATTATCCAGAGGAATTCTTGGTAAGTGCGAGTGGGTGCTATGGTAATCACCGGAACAGCACTGTGATAAAGTCATTAACGTTCAAGAGCAACAGGAGAACATATGGACCATTTGGACGTGAAGGGGGAACACCATTTACACTCACAATTGAATCAGGATCAGTAGTGGGATTCATGGGAAGGAGTGGTTGGTACATTGATTCAATTGGGTTCTATATATCTCACCCTCCGCCACCGCCACCTCCTGCTGCTACTGCTACTACTCCTAAATTTCTCCAAGCTTTCCAACGAAAGCTCCGTAGACTTGCCACCACCGGTTCTAAATAATGTCAGACATTGATTAATTAGCTTAGTGCCAACAATCTTTTTAAAAATTGTCAAGTTGTCCCCTTCTTTTGTAAACGGTTGTTAACCGTCCAAATCCATACATGAGAGTTAAAGATTTAATTTGACAAATTTTACACTCTTTCTGCTTATAAAAAAAAAATCACTGTTTCTAAGTGAAAAGCAAGATGTCATTTGGGAGGTGTTTTGAGTGAAAATACGAAATTATTATACATGAGTTTTGGGTGCAACTGGGTTAAAGAGTTAAAATAAAATATTAAATGTTTTTGTAATTTTCTCACCTTTTTTATTGTCTTCACCCGTGAACGTAGCCCATCTCAAAAGGGCAAACCATGTAAATTTCTTATGTCTTATTTTTTCCACATATTTTTGTACTTATTTCATTACTCCATTCAAATTTCTCAAACAAAATTTTCGAACCTACACTCATCGCAACAATTTGGTATTAAAGCTTGTGATTAAAAGTTTTGTTTGAAGATGGCAACAACAAAATTTGATTTTGAGAAGTTCGATCACAACACTATATTTGTTTTATGGAAAGTCAAGATGCATGCAATCTTGACACAAAATAGTGTGTAGAAGGCCTTAATAGGAAAGGACGGAATACCAGGCGAATTAACTGACGCTAAAAAACTAGACATGGATGAAACAGTCGTGGCTGCCATTTACTTGAGACTTTCAAATGAAATCTTATGTGAAGTTATTCACAAGAAGACAATTGCTTCGTTATAGCATAAGTTAGATCTCTATATATGACAAAGAGTCTCACTAGTAAGTTGGTTGCAAAACATTGTTTGCACATGTTCCGTATGGTTGAAGGTGATTCACTCAAATTATATGTTGATGATTTTAGTTCAACTCTCATAGATCTCGTGAATATGGATATCAAGTATTATCAAGAAGACCAAGTTCTCATGTTGCTCCACTCCTTAGCTCCATCTTATAAGCATTTTTTAGAGACTATTATTTATGGTCAAGAGTCTCTCACATTAGAGGAGGTTAAATTTGCCTCACATTCAAAAGATATTATTGACAAGGAGTTTATCTCAAACCAGAGTAGTCTTACAAAAGGACTGATTGTCAGAGAAAAAGCAACAGATAGAAACTCCAATAGTAGTAACAGGCATAAGTCAAAATCAAAGTCCAAAAGTCAAAAATATATTTTGTAGATATTACAAAAAGAAAGGGTTTGTTGTAGCTGTATTTTACAAGCTCAAAAACAAGCTATACGGAGAGAATAAAGAAAAGCAAATTGAAGATAGTGTTGTACAAAAGGAGAAATAAGCAAATGTTCTTTTGGTGAGTGAATAGGGATCTGGACCACGAGATGAATGGATCCTTGACTCTACATGCTCATTTCACATATGTCCCAATAAAGACTGGTTCTCCACCTATGATCTAGTTGATGGTGGAGATGTATTAATGGGAAACAATCAAGCTTATAAAGTGGTCAGTGTAGGCATTATCAAGTTAAGAATGTTTGATGGTGTAGTAAGAACATCGACAGATGTTCGCCACATTCCAGACTTAAAGAGAAATCTCATCTCTTTGACTACCTTGGATTCAAAAGGCTAATGTTACATTGGTGGAGGTGGAGTTCTCAAAGTAGTTAGAGATGCCTGGTCATGATGAAGGCTTTTCAAATTGGCAAGTTGTACGTGCTGTAAGGAATGTCTATTATCGGAGTAGCTGATGTGATTCTGACAGAGCTGATGTGACCACATTAGCTCTGTCAGAATCAGATGTTACCAAGTTATGGCATACGAGGCTGGGATATATGAGTGAAAGAGGTCTGACACTACTAAGCAAAATAGGTTGTCTCTATAACCAAAAAGTGACAAAATTAAAATTTTGTAAACATTGTGTATTCAGCAAGCAAAAAAGAGTCAGTTTTTCTATTATTATTCATAAGACGAGAGGCACTCTAGACTACATTCACTTTGATCTTTGGGGGCTTGCATGTGATTCTTCAAAAGGTGGTGCCTGATTCATACTTATCTTCATTGATGATTACTCTAAGAAGGTATGAGCATATTTTCTGAAACACAAGAATGACATATTTACCATTTTCAAAAAATGAAAGATTCTGGTTGAATTTACTGATTTATGCAAGAATGAAGGAATAATCCACCATCTAACATTCATAGGTACGCTATAACAAAACAATGTGGTAGAAAGAATAAATAAAATAATTTTGGAGAAAGTTCGATGTACGTTGTCCAACTTTGGCCTATTAAAAGATTTAGGCTAAAGCGACGTCAACAACGTGTTACTTGATAAATCGCTCTCCATCGACAACCATTGAGTGTAAGATTCCATAAGAGTTATGGTCTGGCAAACCTATTAATTATTCAAATTTAAAAATTTTTGGGGAGTCCAACATATGTATATGTTACAACAACAACACGTAGTACAAATCTCGCTGATACGCAGTAGTACGCAACCTTACCCTAACTAGGAGAGAGGTAATTTCTAAATGACCCCTATGAAAAGGAAAAAACTGAGGGGGAGAGAGAGAGAGAGGGAATAAATAAGTAAATAATAATAATAATAGTAATAAGAAAAGGATGAAGAAGGAGAAGTTAATAATAATATTAATAATGCGAATAATAATAATAATAATAATAATAATAATAATAAATAAATAAAAATAGCAATAGAAGCAGCAGTAGTAACATATGTATGTGTTAATGATGGACAATTAGAACCCAGATCCAAAAAGTGCATATTTATTAGATATCCTGATGACGTCAAAGGACATAAATTATAATGTCTCATAATTAGTAGGGATGCCATTTTTTATGAATCAGTTATGCTTCACTGAAAGGAGGAGACCTCTATTTCTTCTGATACAGGTGTGAAGATCATGCCCAAGCAAGTAGAGTTTGAGATGGAAAATCGTCCTCCATAAAACATCTCTTTAGAGCAGGTCTGCAACGCCACATTCACATAAAAGGAAGCCACAATAGAGGAAGAGGAAGAAACTTCATCAGAATAAGAGAAGGAGTATTCCACTGCAAAAAATAGACCCAGGAGAGAAATTAAACCACCAAGGAGATATGCTGATGCAAATTTGGTGGCATATGCATTTTCAACAGCATAAGAAATAAAAGTGTCGGTGAGCCTTCTACATATTCAGAAGTTGTTTCTTGTGATGATTATGCCAAATGGCTGGTTGCTATATAAGAAGAGATTGAATCTCTCCATAAAAACAAGACATGGGAGTTAGTTAAACCACCGAAGAATAAGAAAATTGTTCGATACAAATGGATCTTCAAGAAGAAGGAAGGAACTTTTGGCATTGAAAATGCCAGATACAGGGCATGATTGGTTGCAAAAGGCTACAATCAGGTTCAAGGAATTGACTTTAATGATATTTTCTCACCAGTTGTTAATACATAGCTTTATTTGTGTCTTAATTGCATTAGTAGCTATGCATGTTTTGGAATTAGAGTAGTTAGATGTTAAAACTCATTTTTTGCATGGTGAATTAAAGGAGAAAAATATATATACAACATGAAGGTTTTGAAGTTGAAGAAAAGAAAGACCATGCTTGTTTGATGAAGAAGTCATTGTATGGTTTAAAACAATCTCTTACACAGTGGACAAGCGGTTTGACTCATTCATGGTAAATCACGACTATCTTAGAAGTAAATATGATAGCTTTGTTTATTTTAGAAAACTTGATGATGACACATGCATTTATTTGTTGCTTTACATTGATGATATGCTTATTGCTGCTAAGAACATTTATGAGATTAACAGGTTGAAAGCTGAACCTAATAGTGATTTTGAGATGAAAGATCTGAGAGCAACTAAGAAAATTCTGGGGATGAAAATTCAAAGAGATAGACTTGTAGGCAAACTTTGCCTTACTCAAAAGAGTTTTATTGAGAAAGTTTTTGAGTGTTTTAATATGAAAGAAGCTAAATCTGTAACTACTCCTCTTACTGCTCATTTTAAGCTTTTAGCTGCTTTATCACCACAAACAGATGCAGAAATTAATTTCATGGCACAAGTTCCTTACTCTAATGCAGTTGGTAGTATGATGTACGTAATGGTTTACACGCGTCCTGACATTTCATATGCTCTCAGTGTAGTAAGTAGTTATATGGCTAATATAGGGAAACAACATTGGCATTTAGAAAAATGAATTTTGAGATATTTAGGCGGTACTACTAACTCTTGTTTAGAATTTGGCAAGAGTAAGAATGGTGCAGTTTGTTTTTGGACTCAAATTATGCAGGTGATTTGGATAAAAGGAGATCAATCATCGGTTATGTATTCACACTTAGAAGCAACGTCATCAGATAGAAAGCTACCTTATAGCGTACAGTTGCATTGTCCATTACAAAAACATAATACATGATTGCTAATAAGGCAATTAAGGAAGTTATTTACTTACGAGGCTTATGTTGTGAATTGAATTCAGATCAACAGGTGACCATTGTTCGTTGTAACAGTTAAAGTGCTATCCATCTAACCAAAGATCAAATGTTTCATGAAAAAGCAAAGCATATTGATGTCAAGTACCACTTCATCCGAGATATAATTTTGCAGGAAAATATTATTATGAAGAAGATTGGTACTACAGATAATCCAGCAGACATGTTGACAAGCCTCTACTTATGAGCAAGTTTAAGCATTGCTTGGACTTAATAGGAATATGTAAATCATGATAAATGCCCTAAATGACAATGGCAAAGATAATTGAAGGAATTTTTCACATAGTCCCAATTTCAAAACAAGGTGAAGATTTGTTAGGTGTGTTTTGAAAATGTAGAAGTTGACAATTTTTCAAAAATTATTGACACTGTCCCCTTTCTTTTGTCAATAGTTGATAACCATGCAAATTCATGCATATGAGATAAAGATTTGTTTTGACAAATTTTACACTCTTTTTGCTTATAAAAAGACAGTTACCGTATTCATGAAAAAGACATAAAGAGGTGAAAAACAAAAGGTGTTGAGAGAGTTTGAGTGAAAAACAAGAGGTAATTTTGCGAGGTGTTTTGAGTAAAAATATGAGAGTATTATATTTGAGTTTTTGGTGTAATTGGGTTAAAGGGTTGAGAGAAAATATTGAGTGTTTTACAATTTTCTCATTTTTCTCTTAGTGAAAGTTTCTTTTATTGTCTTCGCGTGTAGACGTAGCCCATCTCAAATTTCTAAAAAAAAATCGAAGATCCTATACTCGTCGCAATAGTAGGTAACTGGCAGAAGATGTCTAAGATAATGAATCAGTTCGAGGAGTAGTTTGTGAACGTGGAGGTCCAGGCAGAGTTCATGATTGTAATGGCTGGCTCAACATCACTTTCAATACCCAAAGATGAGGTAAATAACTTGATGCAGCGGGTGGCTGATGACTATGGATTGGAGGTCTCTATTGGGCTACTGCAACCTGCTACTCATGTAGTATCGAGAAAGTCGCAACAAAAGGTTGCTAAGGATGGCTTGTCTAGGAGGCTCGCAGAGCTTAAAACCAGGGGCTAGGTTATGTATTAATACGGTGTAAAGTGAATTCTATTAATAAATTGATCGTTTTTAATAATAAAGATTGTTAAACTAAATCAAATTGAAAAGTAAAAAATTAAATTAAAAAATTAACCGATTCAAAGTTTTCATTTTTAAATGGTTTGATTCGATTCAGTTTATAAAACATTAAATTAAATTTAATTATATTAACCGTAACGTGCCATCCTCATTAATTTATATATTCAAGAACTTGCCACCTAAATCCAAAACAAAAACAAATATAGATAACAATCAAAACAAATATGCTCTTCAAACCTTTATCGTAACAAATAAAGTGGGAATGACAATAAAGAATTTTCTTTAATTTCTTAATAATGAATCTTATATTAATTATTTAATTAAATTTACATATTTCATGCATATGAGCTAAAGATTTGTTTTGACAAATTTTACACTCTTTTTGCTTATAAAAAGAAAGTTACCGTATTCATGAAAAAGACACAAAGAGGTGAAAAACAAAAGGTGGAGAGAGAATTTGAGTGAAAAACAAAAGGTAGTTTTGTGAGGTGTTTTAAGTAAAAATATGAGAGTATTATATTTGAGTTTTTGGTATAATTGGGTTAAAGGGTTGAGAGAAAATATTGAGTGTTTTATAATTTTCTCATTTTTCTCTTAATGAAATTTTCTTTTACTGTTTGTCGGTAGACGTAACTCATCTCAAAGAAGTTAACCACGTAAATTTCTTGTATCTTATTTTTCCCTCATATTTCTCTACTTGTTCTTCTATTAGTCCATTCAAATTTCTCAAAAAAAAATCGAAGATCCTATACTTGTCGCAACAGTAGGTAACTTGCAGAAGATGTCTAAGATAATGGATCAATTCGAGGAGTAGTTTGTGAACATGGAGGTGCAGGCAGAGTTCATGGAGATTGCAATGGCTGGCTCAACTTCACTTTCAATACCCAAGGATGAGGTAAATAACTTGATGCAGCGGGTGGCTGATGACCATGGATTGGAGGCCTCTGTTGGACTGCCCCAGTATACTACTCATGTAGTATCGACAAAGTCGCAATAAAAGGTTGCTGAGGATGGCTTGTCTAGGAGGCTCGCAGAGCTTAAAGCCAGGGGCTAGGTTATGTACGGGGCAATTAGTTTGAGGGTTTGGAAACGAAGGAATCGAATAATTGTAAAAAACATTGTTTGCTTTGGAGTTTTCAATTTTTGGGAATGGATTTATCCCGTTAAATTTGAGAATCTACTAAATCTACCAAAGGGGTGGGTATCGAATTTTCATTCCAATCTAAAATTTTTTCACGTTTATTTTTTACTCTTTTATCCCGAGCTTTGCCCTATCATCCTCTTTACTTTCTTATCGCCTCTCAATTCCTTACGATCTCCCATCATGCCTTATCACGTCCCATCAATGGAGCAATTTTTTTTTGTGCTCCTCTAGGTATTAATACAGAAACCCAAATTACAAACCAATCATCATTTTTTTATTTTTCATATTCATCCCCATCTCTTTCTACTATTATACCCATATCCATAACCAATCCCGTGCTCAAACCAAACATATCCTTAATTTGATACAGAGTCATTCCTAATATTTTATAGGTCTTGGGTAAAGTGAAAAAAGTTCTTATTTTTACCTATTTTTAGGCCTTTACAAATAATATAAACAAATAAAATATAAGTCATTTTTATTGTTCTTTATGAGGTCAAGAGTTGATCTTATTTTGATTCATTTTATTTTTTATAAGGGTAAAAATGAGCCTTATTATATCATTTATAAAGATAGGCCTTGAGCGAATGCCCACCTTACCCTTGCTCAGTATCAACCTTGATCTGGTGTAAAGTGAATTATGTTAAGGTTGGTGATCAACTTATGGTGTACTTGCGCAAAGAACGTGGAAGAGGACAGCAAAAGTTGGATCCAAAGAAGATTGTTCATTTCAATATAATTCAGAAGATCAATGACAATGCTTATGTTCTTGACCTTCCAGATCATATGAAGATATCCAAGACGT
>JANQBM010000005.1:3727647-3780938 GCA_025594535.1 Erythroxylum domingense
GCTTATGAAAATTCTCATTGTAGTGATTGTATAAATGATCCTTTACCCCTGCCCTTCCTCGGCTCGGACCATCACCCCCTTTTGATCCAAACCCGCAGAACCCCTTCGTCTGTTAGACCCTCTCTCGGCTTTAGGTTTCAAAATGCGTGGTTAGCTCATACAGGGTTCGCAGACGAGGTAGCTACCCACTGACACCCGAGTGCGGACACCTTCCAAACTTCCCTAGCTGCTTTTTCGAAGCACCTTACGCAATGGAACAAGGATGTTTTTGGCCACATCTTCCATCGCAAAAAAGGTCTGTTCGCTCGCTTGGCGTCTCTCCACCGAGCTATGCAGACAGATAGTTTCGATTCGCTTTTGGACTTTTAGAACCAGCTTAGTACAAAGCTGTATCAGGAGTTAAGCGAGGAGGAGATTTTCTGACACCAACGGGCCAAGTGTGATTGGATCTCGAAGGGTGATCGGAATACCAAATTTTATCACACCGTCACCCTGGCTAAACACAAGAAACTCAAAATCCATTGCCTTACAGACGATACGGGCTCCGTGATCTCCCACCCTCTGCAGCTGAGACATTTAGCCCGTAACTTTTATCAGCAATTGTTCACCCCTGAAGATGTTACCCGGCCTCCAATGCTCCTTTCTGGCACTTTCCCCCGCCTTTCGGCCGATCGGCTTGCCAAGCTTGCAGCCCCGATTCATGCTACTGAAATTCGTAATATGGTGTTTTCTATAAACCCCAATAAAGCCCCGGGGGCAGATGGGTTCAATGTGCTCTTCTTTCAAAACCAGTGGGCCACAGTCAGTCACTTCATCATTACCCTAATCCAAGCGATTTTTCGTCAGGAGCAGTGGGAGGAGGACTTGAATCATACCATTTTAGTCCTAATCCCTAAAGTTCCCAATCCCATCCACATCTCCCAATTTCGACCCATTAGCCTCTGTACGATGTTATATAAGAACATCGCCAAAATTATTGTGACTCGGCTTAAAGGTCATCTTGGTTCTCTCATGGAACCCAATCAATGTAGCTTTATCCCTGGACGCAAAATCACTGATAACATTATCATTGTCCAGGAGGTTATTCATACGATGCGAAAAAAGAAGGGCAGATCCGGGTATATGGCGTTAAAGGTTGATCTGAAAAAAGCCTATGACCGGATTAGTTGGGATTTCCTGCTCGATACCCTCATCGACATTGGGATCCCGTCCTCCCTCCTCCAACTCATCCTTAAGTGCGTCACAACCGTTACTCTGCAAGTGGATTGGCAGGGTTCCCTATCTGAACCGTTTCACCCCACCAGAGGTCTCAGGCAGGGTAATCCCCTCTCACCCTACCTGTTTGTGTTCTGTATAGAGTGTTTAGGGCATCTGATTAATATGGAGGTGGGGCAGGGCCAGTGGCATCCGATTAAGTTAAGCCCCATCGGCCTGCCTCTCTCACATTTATTCTTTGCAGATGATCTTATTCTTTTTGCAGAAGCCACGGATTGTCAAGTGCAAGTGCTCTCCAGGACGCTCGAGACCTTCTGTAGGGCTTCGGGAAAACGCATGAACAATGATAAATCTCGGGTGTTCTTCTCCAAGAATGTTCCCCGTGCTACTGTGCGGCATCTCAGTCAAGCGTTGGATGTTCCTAGTACAACCAACCTGGGGAAATATCTTGGTATCCCTCTGCTCCATGAGCGTATCTCCCAGCACACTTATCAGTACATTCTGGACAACGTCCACAAGAAACTGGCTTGGTGGAAGGCTCGGACGCTTTCTTTAGCAGGCAGGGTTACTTTAACCCAATCCGTTATCGCCGCTCTCCCTATTTTTACTATGCAAACAGTTCGCCTGCCCTGCCAACTTTGCGACGAGTTGGAAAAAATCATGCGTAATTTCATCTGGGGTTCTCAAGAGAGGTGTCTAAAAATTTCTCTTGTTAATTGGGCTACAGTGTGTATGCCTAAAAACGAAGGGGGGTTGGGCTTAAAGCGCCTTCGCTCTATGAATGACGCTCTTCTTGATAAGTTTGGTTAGGACCTGCTCACTAAACCCACTGCCTTATGGGTCCGGCTCCTGCGAGCCAAATACCGAGTCGATTTCTCTACCCTCCCCTTACTTTGGCTTGACCAGACCCTTCGCCCTTCTGGAAGGGGCTGACAGCAGTCTGGCATATCGTGCGGCAAGGCGCTGTTTGGCAGTTAGGTGATGGTCGCAGCATCTACTTCTGGAGGGATAATTGGGTCGAGGAACTGGGACCCCTCTATTTAGTGGCGACTGCCCTAGTTCCCTAGTGTGTGCTGGAGGCCACTGTGTCTAACTATCTTACCCAAGACGGTGTCTGGCAATGGCATCAGTTCCAACAGTACCTCCCCTCGACTGTCTGTATGCTGATCGCGTCCTATAGCCCTCATTACACTACCCATGAGGCTGATCAACTAACGTGGGGTCCCACTCACCCTAGGTCTTTCACAGTTGATTCGGCCTATGCCCTCATAGAATGCGTCGACACGGAGGCTCCTTACTGTCGATGGGACATCATTTGGAAATGGGCCGGGCCACAACAGATACGGTCCTTTCTCTGGCTTCTTTCCAATCAGAAGTTGTTAACCAATCAACAACGAGTAGTGAGATATCTTACATTGAATAGTGGGTGTCACTTTTGTAGACGGGACGAGTCTATTCTTCATGTTCTTCGAGATTACCCCCGAGTCAGTTCTTTCTGGCACCAATTTCCAGCTGCTTGCCAGGCCAGGATTTGCTCCCCTATGGATGCGGTCTCGTGGCTTACTAGCAACCTCCAACCTCCAACCTCCACCCTCACTTACTCAGCATAATTGGGCGACCATCTTTAGTGTAGCTTGTTGGTTCTTATGGAAACGACGTAATAATAGCGTCTTTGATTCGACCTTCGTCTGGCTTGTGGATGGGGGCCCGTATTGTTATGGATTATGTTGATTGGATCCTCCGGGAGACCACGGTGGAATCTCGGGTTTTCCAACGCCAGAGCCTTCCTTTGGGCGTGGCTGTGCGATGGAGCCCCCCGATGGAGGGATGGCTCAAGATCAATACGGATGGTGCCGTTCGCCCGGGATCCCACCTAGCAGCCGCTGGAGGTCTCTTCCGGTCCAGTTCTGGTCATTGGTGTGGTGGGTTTCTCCACAATTTAGGCACGGGAGCACCTTTGGAAACGGAACTATGGGGAGTCCATTCAGGCCTTTCCCTGGCTTGGGACCGTGGGCACCACCGAGTAGTAGTCAAAGTGGACTCCTTGGAGGTAATTAATATCCTCTCCGCCTCACATAGTTTGTTGTTTGACCCTTTTCTGTTGGTGACAGGTATACGAGACTTGGTCCACCGGGGGTGGGAGGTTCAATTTCAACATATCCATCGGGAAGGCAATCAATATGCAGATAGACTGGCCACATTAGCCTATCGGATGGGCCCTGGCTTGTACTACCTTCGAGACCCTCCGGAGACTCTTCGTGACGTTCTCACGCACGATATGCATGGCATGATGTATCCTCGCACCCTGCGTTAGACGCGGAGGACCTGCGAGTTTGTTTTGTTTTGGCTTTTCCTTTGTTAAATAAAAAGAGAAGAGCGTCTTGACGATTATAAAAAAATGTGTTTATACAAGGATATCATTCTATCTCGAGTTAACTCTAATCAATCACACCCGTTAAAAAAATTTATTTGTATCTAATTAATTGAAAGTGACCCAATTATTAAAAATATAGAGAAAAAATTGTGTAAATAGCGACTCTCACCTAATCTCTACAAAGCGGCAGATGCTTCTTTGTGATTATAAGATTACAAGTTCAAATCTCAAAAATAGTCTCTTTGTAAAAATATAAGGGAAATAATGCATACATTATGATCTTTTCTAAACTATCCTAAAATAGTGAGTCTTATGCACTGATTAAGTTGACTTGACTTTAAAAATTATATTGTCATTCAATTAAATAAATAAATAAATCATCTAAAAATCTAAGAAATCATACATTTCTTATTAGGAAATTTGCTTAATTGAAGACAATTTAATATCTTTTAGCACTAACACAAGAATATTCACATATTTTAATGGAAGAATTGTTTGAAATACTTTTTAATGATACACTTAATTTTAACTAAATTTGACAAAAGAGTTTTAATTTGACCTAATCTAAAATCCATAAAATCAATTTGAATTAATCGAATTTCAATTAAATTTAAATTCAAAATTTACAATTTTAATATTAAAATTAATTTTCTGGTTATCTATCTTGATAATAAAATATACTTACAAGATTATAACTCGTTATAAATTTTTGGGCTTAATTCAATCTAATCATATTTTGAAGTATTTAAAATGTGATTAATTATAAACTTAAATTAAATATTTTGTATCCAATCGAATTTCAATTAAATTGAACTTTAAAAAATCTCATGTACTCCAATATTAAAAAATTTCTATGAAAATAACACATCATCTAAATTTTAAGAAAATTAATAAAAAAATATGATAAATATAAATATGAAGATTCTTTTGAAAATTAAATCAAACTATAAATAAAAAATATATGCCTTTATTCCTAATACACATTTAATTAACAACAACAACTAGAAAGAATTTTAATAATATGTGACATATGAAAACGTCTAATAGTATGTAATATTACCCTAATTAATAGAGAGATTGTTTTTAAAATTTTTAATTAACTTACTTAAAAATTAAGATATCTAAAAAGAAAACAAGACTAAGTCAAAGTCAATCATCGTCTAGACACGGTGTCGTCTACACACTTTCTACAGGGGCATATTTGTAACTTCACATTGTCTCCACCCTTTTTCCTCGGAAACTCAACAAGAGCATGCACGATTGTTGATTTGTTGATAAGAAACGAAAAACCTAGAAACGAGATTCGATTCGAGTCAGCGAAGATGGGGAACACAGAGAAACTGTTGAATCAAATAATGGATCTGAAATTCACGGCCAAGTCGCTGCAGAGACAAGCAAGGAAGTGCGAGAAAGAGGAAAAAGCCGAGAAATTGAAGGTCAAGAAGGCGATCGAGAAGGGGAACATGGATGGAGGTCGGATCTACGCCGAGAACGCCATCCGTAAACGGACAGAGCAGATGAATTACCTCCGGTTGGCTTCGAGACTTGACGCTGTAGTTGCGAGGCTCGATACCCAGGCCAAGATGACGACCATCAACAAGTCCATGGCCTCTATCGTTAAATCTCTGGAATCTAGTCTAGCTACAGGTGTTTTTTATTTTTCAGTTGAGGAAAGAGGAGTTTACTCTTCGATTTATTGATCATGATATTATAACAAAAGTTTATGTTCTTGAGATTTGCTTTCTAAAAACTTGAAAAGTTTGGGTCCATGTCTCCTTTTTGACTGGTGATCGTTAATTATTCTTCAGTTTTGATTCAATTCTAATTACTGTAGTTTGAAATATTCAATCTTCGACATGGATATAGAGGGTAATAGCAGCCGAGTATGCAATTTATCAATGATTGTGCTTGTTGTAAAGTGGAGAAAGTTAGTCCAAGTTTGTAGGTGTTGAGTTTTTGGAATGGTGATTCTTTTTCATAGAGGTTTATGATTTTACTGTTAAAGAGTTGGGTACAGAATTCTGTGTGATTGAATTTATGAGCAAAGAATTCTGATTATTGGCTCTGAGATATGTTGGTTTTTGGTATGTTTGATGAATTTCAATGTTCTAAATATCTTTGACGACTATGGGTGAAGGTGAAGGTTGTTTTTGGATGTTGCGTACGGGGATGATAATTTGATTTTGCCTTTGTTGTAGGTAACTTGCAGAAGATGTCTGAGACAATGGATCAATTCGAGAAGCAGTTTGTCAACATGGAGGTGCAGGCAGAGTTCATGGAGAATGCAATGGCTGGCTCAACATCACTTTCAACACCTGAGGGTGAGGTTAACAGCTTGATGCAGCAGGTGGCTGATGACTATGGATTGGAGGTCTCTGTTGGGCTGCCCCAGCCTGCTACTCATGCAGTACCAACAAAGTCGGAAGAGAAGGTTGATGAGGATGACTTGTCTAGGAGGCTCGCAGAGCTTAAAGCCAGGGGCTAGATTATGTATTAATCTGTTGTAAATCGAATTCCGTTATGTGGTTATGTTAACCATTCTATATAGGGACGTGATGGTGTATGCTTGGCATTAAACTTTCAGTTGAAATTCGATGATAACAAGATGAAACATATTGGAACTTGCTACTTGTTTATCTATATTGAAATGAGGTCTGTGAGTTGCTTAATTTACTGACCTGTTTGCTTTCCCAGACCAGAAGATATTGGAACTTAGTACTTGTTTACTATGGATTGGATTGATCTCTATGAATGTAAAGGTCTTAAACTGCAGCAGAAGTTACTCTTAAGATTAGAGTCGCAAGAAGCTGATGGACTTTTCGAGTATAGCATCCTTAATGCTATTCACTAAGTTCTCAGTCAACACTCAGTTCTTACGTATCCTTCTCTGAGAACCATCTGCGTAACTCCAAAATCCCCACAAAAGTTGTGGAACTCTTCTATTCAGCACTTGCTTTTGCACTTTTGTTTTGGGTTTGGAATTACATAATAAACTTGTTTCAAGTTTTTATGATTGATATGAGTTTTCCTCGTTCATCAGAAATTTATTCTCTAGTAAGATAATGTTCAAAGTACTGAGATTTTTTCAACTCAAGGCTAGCTTGTCTGCTTCACCGTGAGTTGGAAACTTTTCCCAAGATGAACAGTGTTGAAACTCAAAATCATTAAGATTTTTCCCAGAGAGCTAAATGGGTTCTTTTCATTTTTCATATTTTGAATCTTACTGTAATTTGTTGATGCAATTCTCATCTTCTAAGAGAAACATCTTATCACAGCATTGAAAAGAAAAAGGATGAAAAATGTGGAAACAGCTTAGAAGACTGGAGTTTTGTTTCCAGTGAGTACAGAATCCGACTCTATTTGGACAGAAGCACATGTTCCAAAACTACAAATTACAGAGACAACGAAGGTTCTGCTAAGCCTCCTCACTAAGCAGACGGGAACGTATTGTCATAATAAGCGATTCCAGTATGAGCAAGTCCAGTGGATAGTAGTAAAACCCAAAGAAGGAACATGCCAGGACACAAGTGGAAATGGCAAGAGCCTGGACATGAGCAAGAACAGCATATGTTCCTGAAATGAAAGCGATCACCATAGCAATCATTGCCAGGAAAGTAAGAGTAAGTGCAAGAGTGAACATAGGATAGACCAGTTTCTTGTCTTGACTTATAGCCATAAAGAAGTGAGCGAAGACTGCAGAGCTTGAAAGCATCATGGACACCGTATTGGTTATCACAAATGCCTGGAAAGCTTTACTTCTTGTCAGGATTGCACCCCCCTCATCAGGACCATCACTCTTATAACCTCCAGGCATAGTGAATCCTGCTGCAAAACTGACCGTTGCTATGAGAGTAGCTACAATTAGATGAGACTCTCTTGCATCCTTAATTTGCTTCATGATAGTATCATTGTCCTCGTACTTTCTCCTAGAATAACCTTTAGAGACCACCTTGCTGCTGTCATCTATGGCTATCATGACCTTACTGCTTCTTTCATTTCCATGCCGATTATCATCCTGTGAGACACTGCTTCCATCTTCTTTCCAATCGTTTTGCTTGATAATAACTCTCTTGCTGCTATCATCTATGGCTATGATGGCCTTAACGTTTTTTTCATTCCCGTGCCAATTATCATCCGGTGCGACACTGCTTCCGTCTTCCTTCCAATCATTTCCCTCAATAATAACTCTCTTACCCTGTCTAGCTCCGCACTCTCTCAAGCAGTTTGCAGCTTCCCTCTACGATAGGATAAGGAAACTTTAGTTGCACATAAAGAATCAACAATTACTACTGAAGTTTCCAAATTCAGAAATGCTAATTCATAAAGAAGCAATACCTGCTCCCACAAAACACTTTCCTTGGATAAGATGATGTCTAGACAGTTGAGGTTTTTGGCATTGAAGGCTAGCCTATCAACTCTTGGGTGTCTAATGAAGGAACTCATATAGATACCAGAATCAATAAGTAGATGAAGAGGGGCATTCCCTTCAGAGTTCCTCTCATTTATAAGGTTCCTGAGAAGGGGGCTACTTAGAACGTAGTCAACCACTTGTTTGTTTTCACTCACCACGGCAAAGTGAACAACATTCCATCCTCTTCTGTCAACCAGCTCGCAGCAGCGCGGACAAGATGATATAAGCTCACACATAACGCTTAATTTGCCACGGCTAGCCGCAAGATGAATGGCTGTCATCTTCTCTGTTGTGGTCGGTATGCAGGCCGAAGATTTATCTTCTTTCAGCAACCATTTCACAATTGCAACGTAGCCAAAGTATGCAGCATAATGAAGAGGGATCCACCCTTTTTTATCTGATTTTTGGGTTATCATCTCTTTCCTTTCTACTACTTTTAGCAATTTTTTTGCGAGGTCTAAACAAAATAACGAGCAAAACCATTCAGCTTATCTTCAATGCAGCTAAAGCTTTGAAATTTAATAAATTATTGCAGCATCACATAGATTAAGAATAAGTTTCCAGGTAGATCATGTGATTTTGGACTTCTGATAAATGATCATCAACAGAAGAACAGTGCTTTCTGATCTTGATATGATATGATATAATAATTTTTTAAGTTCAAAATCAAGAACTAGCAACATAGTCTTATATTTATACCTCTATTGTTGTGAAGTACAGCGGCATGCAGTGTTGTTCTACCATTAGGACCTCGATGAGCCCACGAGGAGGATTCCTTCAACATTGCATCTATAACTTTTTCATATCCCCTCTCCACTGCCAGATAAAGAGGAGTTTCTCCGTCCAGATTTGCATCATATGGTACATTAAGGTTTCCTTTTGTCAATGCCACCACCACATCAATGTGATTGTATCGAACCGCCTCGTGCAAGGCTGTGTCTTTCGCTTTATTTGTCATCACCAACATAACTCTGACTGCCCCATTTCCCTTCTCTAGATCATTCTCGTGATGCTTTCTGCACCACTTCAAAAGGGTTTCTACGACATCGGAATGGCCGTGCCTGGCCGCAATGTGCAGCGGAATTTCATCTTTGCCGTTGGCCTTCTGCAGTAAGTCCGGGCGCATTCTTAGTATCCCTTTCAGGAATTCTTCTGTTTCATCTCTGGGATGCTCTTGGACTGTGGTTTTTCTTGCGATATTAACCTGCAGAAACTTGATTACCTGCAACCTTTTGGACTGACTATTAGATTCCTCGTGAGGGTGAGGTTTGGCAGTGATGAAGACATGGAGGACAGAGTTCTTATCAGGAGTTTCAAACTGGTCAATACATTCTGGATGAGCCTTGAAAACACCAATTTCTCCATTTACTGCTGCTTTGTAAATTGAATCAACGTCTGTCGCATAAGGTCGGTGACTATGACCTGTAGGCTCTTTTTTATTAGTATCAGCACTTTCAACTGTATCTAATCTTTCAGTTCTGTTCCTTCCCCGACTAGCAGCATCTGCTTCTTCAGGTACATCTGCATCAAGCTCAATCCTTCTGCGATTTAGTAACTTGAAGACAGGGTTGAATGCAGATTCAACCAATCTCGTTCTCAGTGACGTAGCCATTAATGCCTTCTCTGCAGAATAAAGTTTTAAACTTTAATGGTTATCAACAACTATGGATATTATATCAGCCTCAGAAGTATCATTTCATGGAAGACATTACAAGCTAAGTTGGTCTTTTCTGTTTTAGCTTTTTTCCCCCTGTTTTTGACAACTTTGCTTGATTCCTTCCGTTTGCTCTCTATGATGCTTCCTTTTCTTTTTAGTTTTATGTTTTGCTAGTCTTGGTAACGTAGTTGTCTGATGAGAATAGGATTGACAGAAACTAAAGAACTTGCATATAAAAAGATAATTCTGTGGCCAAGGAACGAAAAGAAAATAAACGAATGATGAAGTAATCAGGAGGAGTTGAAAGCAAGATAGGAATACAATGAATGCCATACACATTCTCTGCTTGCTTTTGGCTTTGATTTATGAACAATTTGTTAATATGGGTCCAGCAAACTCAACAGTGTAGATTAAGTACATTATCAAAATACTTGAAATTTACATCTGGAAATAGCTTTTTCTGTGCATTTGGGGAGAGCTTTTATTGTAAATTGCTTACATAAGACTTGAATGTATAAATTATAAACCAGAAACAGACTCAATCAATTACAAGTTGAAAAGACAAAACACGAAAAAGTTAATCAAATGCAAAAGTTACAGAAAGTTAATTTCTTCACGTTTCTTCCTTGAAAAGCAAATACGCATGCATGCATGCACACATTTACAAGAATATAGCAGCAGAATCCCTCAAATTTTTCTGGATATTCTTAATCTTTCTTTGTCATCCATCAAGTTTTCCTGACAAAACCTTCCATGAACAGAAATGGGTATGTACGTATGATCATCAACTGGATGAGTACACTTGCGAAGAATCACGAGAACTTGAATTCCGACTGCTCCGGCGAGATCTTCCGATTCTGCTACTAACCTGACGAGCATAAGCAACAACAGCCTTAGCCCATCTCCGGATATCAGACTTCAACTTGTTAGAGTCAATTTCCTTCAGGGACTTTCCTGGTTCCATAGATATCTCCATAAAAGGAAAGCATCTTTTTTGTTCATGTCGGGAACGCTTAGATGTAGCATGATCGTTGAAGTCCTTGACAGACTTGGATTTGTTGAGACTAGGAGCTCTCTTCACAGACATAAAATGCAGTGTTCAGGTGCTTTAATTCTGAACAGTCAGTTATGGCGGCAGATCATAAGTTATCAGCCGCTCTTATAAGAGGATGGAGAAGTCAGCTCAGGCAAGTAACATAATATTATTCTACAAGGAACATATGGTATTCCAATGCGTGTAACTGGCTAATATCATTGAGTGGACTTTTCAGATAGTTTATTACTTCCATTTTTGTTAACCTCTATCAAGAAGTGGTCGTGAACTTTTTACGTAAAAGGTATGGAATCTTTGTGATTATAAGGATGGTAAGCCAACCCAATTTGGATTTGTCCTAGTCCGAATCAATGAATAAAAAATTAAGTTAATTGAGTTCGAGTTAGATGTAAATTCTAAGAGACTGAGCCTCAATTTGTATTGGAATTATAAGTTACACCGTTATATCCGGAAGATCACACGTTCGAATCACGAAAATAACCTCTTTGTAAAATATAAAAAGTGCTACTTATAATTAATACTTTCACTCAATCCTTGCAAAACAAGAAACCTTATTTACAGAGTTTGTCTTTTATTAAAACAAGGTTGTTTTGAATCTTACTCAAAATGAGTTCATTGTCATTTTTACTTACGAATCAAATGATTAGAAGTAAAGTGTTTCTTAATATTACAAGAGAAAATGACAAATATTATAAAAAATGAACATAGGTTTTTTATGATGAAATCTCTTTTTTCATATATATTCTTTTTAATATACGTTAAATTTCTGTTTTTTAACTTTGATAATTTAATTTTTATAAATTTAAATTTGTAACTTGATTCTACATCATTGTTGAGAAGAAACTTATATATTAAATAAATACTATATTTCCAATATGTTGCATCAACCTAATTTTAGATACTTAAACCCAAATTTACTTTCAAAGAATTCCAAATTATTGAAATCATACTATATCATTTTGCACTTAGTTGTTAATCAATACTTAATTAGAAATTAAAAGGGTAGTTACAAATTATGTTGTAGCATATCCTTTTCACGGGAGCTCTAACTAGATATATGTCTTTCCTTTCCATGGAAGATCAAAGTAGGTTATGAATGAATTAGGTTATCCTTTTCATAGAGAAGGAGAAAGGGATGGAGGTAGGTAAAGAGTAAAGGGCGCAAAAGCAAACATATATATATATATATTTGGGTCTCTAAACTTTGTTCTTTAAGTTGTGTCTTATGCAATAGAACATTAAGGGGTTCTTAGAAAGAGGAACTTGTTAAAATTCTCAACATTTTGATATCTCCTAACTTCTTGTTGGTCACAAAATTCCTTGAATCTTATGCAAAGACCAAAAAAGTTGAGACATTTCCAAGAAATTTGGTTTTATCTTAATTCATCTTATCCAATATAAATTATAAAGTACTGCTAAACAAAATTTGGAATATGTAAAAGAGCAACCATCATCTTCCCTCACACTAGATATCTAAAGAACTTAATCAAGCTAGATTTCATCTCTTAATTTCTAATTTTATAAATTAATCAAATTAAAAGGCCTTGCATTAGTTTTTCTTACAAAATGAATGAAAATGCAATACCAACCTCTTTAAATTTGAGAAATATAATACTTAAGTATTTATTTTACATTTAGTATGTATATTTTAAAATGATCCATTTTGTTAACACTTGTCACTTTTTGTAGTGGTAATAACAAATAACAATAAATACGGTTCTAAATAAAGATGATAAAAAAGGTTCCGATTCAATCGAAGTAAAGTTGATTGAATTTTGGATTGGATTTATATTTAGAATAATCGATTTTATCCTATTTAAACAATTTCAAAAGTTTAAATTTGTCTTAATTGGTTTGAAAAATGATGTCATTTTATTCTCAATTCAATTAAGATTTTAGATTATTTGAATTCAATTAGACCAAACTCGAACTGATTAAAAAATTGGACACGAATGTTCAAACTAGTGGCATCTCTATTTTGAAATAAAAATAGGACATAGTAATGAACTATTTTTAGTAGAAAAGATAAATTTATGAAGATATTAAATAAACATTACTATCACAAGAAGTCAATAATCTAATAATCAATAAAAACAAAATACTATCATAGAATGGGAATAATATTCTTGTTTTTCACATGCAATGAGCAAAAATGAAATAAGTTCATTGAGGTAATAACATAGAAATAGAAGGGCTAGTTAGCAATTTTTGCAAATATTAAAATCGTTAACCAATTGTTTTCTTCCTCCTATGAAACGTTCAATATCACCAAACTTGGTGGCTCCTACAAGTTATGCAACAGAGTCTCTCTCTCTCTCTCCCTCTCTTTCTCCTCTCTGAGATCTTCTTCGATCAGGGAAAAACTCAAACAACTGTTCCACAGGATTCTTAGCAATTTCTTCCAGCAACCATGATGCCTGAATAGTATGTTCTTTCGCTATATGGCACAAAAAGATTGCATTTTTTTTGCCAATGGTGTGGTTGAAATTGTCGGTGCACATCCACATTTATCAAAGATTGCATCTTTATGCATCTGGGTTCTTCTTTTTTTTTTCCTGATATGAAGATTCAATTCAGGTTTTATTTTTCTTGAACGTGGTTTGTCTTCGTTCGTGTTGCCATTCTTGTTCTGTTCTCGTGATGCATAATTGCAATATGTTTGTGGTTTCAGATTCTCTTGTTTTCCTTCTGGGATCTTAAGATGAATAAACATTCATATTCATGAACCCATTTATATGAATATCATGTGCATTTCTGATGGTTGGCAGAACTGCTGATAAAAATAATACAGGATTTTTTATTGAGATTTTGTTGTTTCCTGGCAATTGTGGAGATTTCAGATTGATCTAGTTTCTCTCTGCACTCATGAGAATGCATTTGGTCCTTTCTAGCATTTTTTAGCAGATCCTCAATCTTTGTTTTATGAGATGATCAAACGCTGTTTTATGAAATTCTTGTCAGAAGGTTATTGCAAGCATAAAGTCAGTACAGTCGGATGAACTTGTTAATATGGAAGTGAATTGGTGTGAGGAATAGCGCAACTCTTTGTCTACGGTCTTTCATTTATTGCAATATGGTTGGATTACTTGAAAATTTGTTCATTAGTATTGATCTTGGAGTTCAAGAACTTTTCATGGATTTGAGCATAATTACAGAACAATCCATATCCTTGTGGTCTCTAGAGCATGTTAGCTGGTGTTTCAGGTAGTTAGGTTTTGTTTTTTTTCAGTGATTACCTTTTCAAGCTACTGCTTATTGGAGATTCCGGTGTTGGCAAGTCATGCCTTCTCCTGAGATTTGCGGTAAGACTTTCAGGTTCTTCTTCCATAGTTTTTGGTCCATTATTTACCATCTTTGGGACAATTAAGGAGCTCTAAGGCCTTCTCAGAATATGAACCAACTCACTAAATTTTCATGTTCTGCAGGATGACTCTTACATTGAAAGCTACATAAGTACTATTGGTGTCGACTTTGTAAGTTGGAGTGAATCAACTACCTTTTCCCGCAATTGAATTTGTCAGTGTTATGATCCAGTACTAACTGTTCTTTTTCTATCTGTTTCTTCCATAGAAAATACGCACGGTTGAGCAAGATGGAAAAACCATTAAACTTCAGATAGTATGTATTTTGCAGAGATTTATTGAGGGTTCTACAAATCAGTATTTAGTGCTTATCAGTTGATAGAACACTGTGTTTTCTCTGTAGTGGGATACTGCCGGCCAAGAACGATTTCGTACGATTACAAGCAGCTACTATCGCGGTGCTCACGGAATTATCGTATGCAAACCCTCCCATGTGTTTGTTCATGTATATCTTCTACATGAACTGTGCAACTAGTTCTTATGCATCTTCTTCCTTGTCTGCTAGATTGTCTATGATGTGACTGATGAAGAAAGCTTCAGCAATGTCAAGACATGGCTAGCAGAAATTGATAAGTTTGCCACTGACAGCGTCAACAAGCTTTTAGTTGGAAACAAATGCGATTTAACCAGCAAGAGGGTGGTTTCCTACGAAACTGCAAAGGCATGTGCTAGTTGTTGATCATTCTGCTCCTGATGGTCATGATCAGATGCTGGTTTAGAAGAGATACTATGCTTGAGTTGTGATTTTGGGTTATTACTGACCCTGTTTCACCCTTTTCTAAAGGCTTTTGCTGATGATATTGGCGTTCCATTTTTGGAAACAAGTGCTAAGAGTGCTACCAATGTAGAAGAGGCATTCATGACCATGGCTTCAGAGATAAAGAAACGGTAAAGAGTTTTGCCAACTGGATATGAATAATATTACCCTTGACCAACATTTTACAGATATATCTCATTTCTGTTGCAGAATGGCTAGTCAACCAGCAACAAGTGCAATTAGACCTACCACAGTGCCGATTCGCGGGAAGCCTGTCAACCAAGGTTCTACAACCTGCTGCTCAACTTGATTCCTCTGAGGCTCTTGCCATATGGGAAAGAAATCAAGCTAAGGATTTTAGCTTGGCAACATATGGCCTCAGCTGGATGCTGCATTCCTATGCATTTTGAATCCGCAACAATAGAAAGTTTTGATCATTAGTTTTACAATTGTTCATGTTTGTTAAACTGGCAGCATTTATGTCTCTAAATAATTGACATAGCTTTGATTATTTACAGTTCTCAGAATGAGCTAATGAATAATTATGTGCTTACATTATGTCCTTACACTTTCATTCTCCAGTAATGTTCATCAGCAGCATTACGTGACTAAAACTCACTCAGTTATCTGATCATGTATTGTTAATGATGCTTCAAAATGAAATAAAACTACCAGTTAACACCATTTAGGTCATTCAATGTCCCCATGAAATCGGGTGCTATAGCATCATTGATTCACAAATTGCGCAGAACGCAAAATTGAAGGCTTAATTTTAGATCAATCTACACCTTGCACGTCTTGATTACAGTTTCATTTTAGAAAAGCAAGGAGAATATAAGCACCTAACAGAAAAGGTTCAAGTACCTTAGCATAAATGAAATGATAGAATTCGGACGACTACCATAACTGAATCAGATGCCAGGCACACAACTCAAAACTATGATATTGCAATGCAAATTATCTCCCCAAAAAAGCCGTAAACTCTATGGTTCTTGGTCTAAATAGAAACAAGCAAAACAAAAATATAAAAGTAGGGTGATATGATTGATGAAAATTATCTCCAGCACAATTCAGTGATGCATTATTTTTCATCTGAAATCACTTCCTAGCTTGTCTGTTCCTCTTCTTGACACCAGATTTGGCGACCTTCAGGCTCCTGTGCACAGCACTCAATCTTGCAAGGGCTGCCTTCTTAAGGTCAGGTCTATAGTAGTTATCAGCAACCTGCAACAAGGAAATGTAAATCAGTTACCTTAGGTGCTTAAAAAATAAATAAAAATACAATATGAAAAGACATAACTCAATTATCATTCAATACGCCAAACAAAAATTCGTGCCTCATGTGAGAAATGATATTCCAAGGAAACACAGGAAGCAATCAATAAAATATGCAACACAAAAGTAATATTTTACAGAACAGAAACAAATTGATTATTAGAGTTGAGCAGGTAATTACAGATAAATGGAAGTTATAGGACCATAACACATCTGATATATGGAGCACAGGTGAATATTCATCAAGATAATGCTCAGAAGCCAAGCGTAACAAGTATATTTCATAGAAGAAACTCTATTGAGAGATTCTTCTTACATGTTATGGCTCATCACTGCAGGCAACAAACCAAAATGAACCAACTTGATGAATGTTGCCAGAAATGCATTTGATAAATCTAGACAAGAAAATGGAAAGTCAAGCTTTTTACAAAATGACACAAAACAATAAACAAAATTTCTTAAAAAATTATGTAAAAGTCTCAATCTAGTTACCAAAAGGCATAACTCCCACCTTACAACAATTTCGGAGCAACTCAAGGCAGCAGCAGCATCATAATTAATATGTTTTATCATTTAGAGACAATTCAATCAAGAAGGCCCAGTCATCACTTTGAAGCAGTGATCTCTCAACTTATAGTAATGTATAGGCATGTATTTGCCCAACAACAGAATAAGAACCATTGAGACAAATAGATCAGTCTATTCGTATAAACATACCTGGTTCTCAACAGCCTTAGCCATTCGACGGAACTCCTTGTTCATGACAGACTTGTGAAGGCGAGCAGAAGGTTTGTTCTGTTTCTTGGTCTTGGTAGTAGCCAAGACCACAGACAGGTCTTTGCCACCAGCCTGAATGCTCACCGTCTTTTTGTTAGCCAACCCTACACATTTAACCCCACAATCAAACCATCGATTTCTTACACAAACACACAAAATCTCATAAACCCAGATCAGCAAACATAAAAAGCTCCAATCTTCACATATAGCAAAACAAGTCATTCCAGTTCCGCAGCCAAAATAAAAATAACCAACCAAAACAGTCATTCATTTCTTCAATGAAGAAAAAATACACACACAAACCAATAACAACCCATGTATGCGTATAAAGAGAAAAAGAAAGCTACAGAGAATGAATCACCAGAGTGCTTATAGGAGTTGAGGTTATAGAGATTGTTGGGCTCTTTACTGAACTGAACTTTGGCATTTCCTCTACCGAACTGCTTCACAAGAAAACAGTTGTTTTTCTTCACCATCTCCCACACCAACTGCCCCGGCGCCGTTGTCATTTTGATCTCTCACCGTCTGCTCTCTCTCTCTATCACAGCTTCTCTGAGAGTATGTGACTAGAACAAAACTAGCTACAACGAGGCGGATACATGAGAGTTTGCTAGATTTTATAGTAAACCCTAATATGAATCTTGTCGAGCACAATTACTAAAACGTCCTCGTTAGTGTATTATCGGTTTGGATCGGTTGCACCCAAAAAATGAACATTGGGCTTTGTCTTCTATCTTTTGTGCAAATTATGGTATATTCTTTTTTTTTATCTGAAAAGTAAATTATTATACTAATAATTTAATAATTTTAGTATAATAGACCATAATTTATACTAATAGGTGGGCCGCTCATAGTCTGCCTATTATTTCCAAAACAACAATATTTTAGAATATTTTTTACCTAAAAAATAAATAACGGGTTGAGCTGTATTCCTAATTAATATATTAAACCTGAATTTATAAAATTATAAAGAGAACTCAAGTTTGAAGGTCAATTTGACCTAACTAGAGTTAGTTAAATAAAAAGATATTGTTTTGATTTAATTGATTAGAATGACTTCATATTTATAAAATTTAGTTAAAGTTAACAAATATGACTCAATCTGACTTAGAATAAACATATAAACTTAAGTTTACCAAATTTTGAACATGGTTCAAGTCTAAGCATTGGTTCGGTACAACCCGAAATACCTAGATAAAATAATATTGTTTTAATTTAAATAACCAAAACGGACATGTTTTAAATTATAAATTAAAATGATGTTATTTTAATTAATAAAACTAATTCGTCATCATTTTGATTTTGACTTAAACGCAATTAGATCGAGTTCAAATTGAATTATTAGGTTCGGGTTGCATTTTTAAGATCCATATCCTAACCCAACTTGACCAATTATCATCCTTAAATTTAGTTGTAACTCCTAACAACCATTCATTCATGCATTGAATCACTGTGTATGCTAACATGATATTTAATCCAATCCAAGTTCATTTTCTAACAAATCATTGTGGACCAATATAAGTCAGCTTAATGCACTTGCAAGTTGTTAACAACACCAACAGCCCATCTTCTTCTTCAAGTGCACTAGACTGTTCTCAAAACATGTGATTCAATGGCTTTCACCAGCAACAGACCTACAGGTAGAAACAGGCACACAAAATGTTCCAGCTCCAAACCATTAGGAACCTTTTCAGGTAACAAAAATGGCAATGGAAAGTAAGAACAAAGATCAGGCCTACAGGTAGAAACAGGTACACAAAATGGCTGCAATATTTGAAGCAATAAAACAAATGGTATTCGAGCTTGGAATAAATTAACAATCATGTCCCAACAAGTTGCCGAAAATTTAGGTTATCAGTCACCCTCGTGAACCAACCTCATTCCATAGGCTACCTTGTATCAGGTAACAAGTGTACCTAATACCAAGATCATCATCTTTACAACTCACCTAATGTTACATATGTACAAAACCAAAGCAGCTTTCATCTATTATCATTCTCGCTGTCCTTTCTACAACATTAAATGGGATTATACAGAAGGATTCTAACTTCAATGACAATAGCATAACTGAGCACGTTAGAATGAAAACTAAGCAGAATAAACCTTCCCAAAAGGATCCAAATTAATGGAGATGATCCATGTTCTGCAGCAGTACCATGAAGGAAGTTCATGAGTTGTCTGAAGTTGAGGCACGCTGCTGCTGCTGCATCTGTCGTGTCGAACCATTCATTCCCTCATTTATCCTACTGAAGACTAACTTGAGGGGAATACAAGCTATAACTGGACCCTTCGGTTTCTCAACCACTGGTTTCTTATATTCTTCTTTATTACGAGTCAATGAAGACAGTTTTCTGATCTTTTTAGACAATAGTCCTGATTTCCTCAATTTAGCAGATTTACTAGGTGAAAATCTTGACTGCTTCGTAGGAATTCTTCCTGCTTCAGTTCGCATAACTGTATTACTTTGTTCGGCAGCTTCCAGAACACTTTCATGAGTTGCATCACATTCAAAGCTAGTGATTATCTCATCACAATAGCCGTCATCCAGAGGCTCAACAGTTAAAGGGTGACCAACAATGGCTTTACCATTTAATTTGCTCATCAGAGAAACCAGTGGAACATGTTGCGGCCGGTAGTTGGCTCTAACCTCAAGCTTGACATCAAAAAGTTTTGAAGCACTACGGCCATTTCTCCCTGGAAAATCTGACGTCTCATACTTAGAATTAACTGTAAAGCGTGACCGCCGGAAAGGAAGTAATCTTTGGGGAGGCAGAGACGCATCCCCTGATGCCCCCCCTACTCTAGGTTCTGTTAGAGAAAAGGGCTTACCCCAATCTCCAATCCTGTCTAATCGATCTTCTGCAGAAGTGGATTTGACTTGCAAGTTGGAACCGAATGAAGCAAAGGTCCTTCTGTTGCCCTGACCATCAAATTTCTGATTGGAACCCTGAGGGAAACCATCCATTTGCCCTGCATCTGCTGAATAAGCATTGGCTTCATCATCCATGTCAACATAGTATCTCTCTCGTTTTCTGTTCTTATTCACGTGTCTTGAATTCCTCTTTCCCTTTCTATGCCACTTTGAGGTGCCTTTCTCTATCCTTTGGCTGATGTTGCTAAAATGTTTTGCCGCTGAACTGGTAGAAGCAGATTCATTAATTCCCTCATTTTTTGAAGACATTGCTTCTGCTTGACTATTTTGACCAGATTGTCTCCTCAATCCATCAACTTGGTGCCTTAAAGATGAAGACAGCATGGGGGACATACCTGGAGAATATAAGCAAATCAGCAAATGGAGTAATGTTCCACAATAGTAACTACTTACACAAGTGTAAACGTCAAATTTGCAGAAGTCCTAATTACCACACCTGCGGTATGCTTTTCCTCCCCGACAAAAGGCACATCAAATAGTCTATCAGAAGAATCATTCTCTACTGAGCCTGGTAAGCGTGGTATATCATTCTCTTTCTTCACTTCGGGATTAACAAGGGAAGTATCACAGTCATTTTCACAAGGATTTAAAGAGATACCGTTGTCACATGAAACACCATTGCTGTCCGAATTATTGTTGTTGACAGCTAAACATAAGCTTCTTTTAGAGTCATTAGAATCTACACCAGAAATCTTGCCATCAGACAACCCCTGAAGAGAACCACATGAATTGGGAAGTTGGTCACATGTAACTGGAACAGAGACCATAGCTGTGCTCTCCAAAACTTTTGTCAACGGCAGATGACGATTTTTTCTTTTTAAGAACTCGTTGACCATTGGAGTCTGAGATCTCTTTCTTTTGATAGATGAGTTCGACATTTTGTGTCCATTTCCAAAAGTGCCATTAGACATGCAATTCCCAGTGCTTGAATCTCCCACAGCCATGCCAAGGTCCTCAAGTCCTCTCATGCGCTTAGTCCCTTCTGTTCCATCATCCTCTGAGTCATTTGGTGTTCTTCTTCTCTTTCCCTGGTTTGTTTGCATCTTAGAAGCACCATTATGGTTTGGTTCCTCAAATGATATACCAGACTGGGATAATTCCAGTGCTGAACCCGAATCTGCACCAGACGTGAAACCGGAGTCAGAATCAGAATCTGGATCATCAGAGCCACTCTCTTTGATAGTCATGTCTTCATCTTCTTTTCTCGAAAGAGACATGCTAGCTGATTCTTTGGCTAAATTACCATTCCCAGCACCGGAATCGTTAGTTCTGGAGAAGTGCACATTACCCTTGCCCAAGCGAGCATTCTCAATCTCAAGAGCATGGAGAATTGCATCTTCCCTCCTTGCATACTTCACTGCTTTCTTATTACCATTTGCAGCGGATACCTTTGCTTTTTCAATACATTCATCATATTCCCCACATCGAAATGCTTTCACCCTTTTAGATTTTTCAAGATTATACCAGTCCCTATGACAAAAAAAAAAAAGCAGCTTTTGTCAAAATTTTTGTTCACAAGGACATAATGACCCACTTGCATAATTCATAAGAAAATCAAGTTTCTTCACTAATATCACACTCTTGGAACATGTATAAGAAGAAACTCAATAAAGTTTAGAAGTACATTTACCAATGGGTAAAAGGAGCATTGTTAAACAGTAGTTAATAGTGTTCCTCCATTTACTATTGATCAAACAGATTAAACCTGCAGATAGCATAGAGGAGCACAGAAGCATACTTTTATTCGTACATTTGCTTGTTTGTAATCTAACACAACCTGCATAAGGTGGATTACAATGTCACTCTGAAAATTCAAAGAGCATAAAGTCCATTTGCATTATGAACATTGCTCCAAAACCTAAACAATGCCAGTCTGCCACCCAAATTGGAGTGTTCATATATTCGCCAGTATCAACAGGCATAAGTTTCAGTAATGCAAGAAAAAGGGTAAGTGAGCATCCACATATTGATAAAATTCCCACACTATTTGATAGCCATCCAAACGCTACTTAAAGGTGCTGAAGAGCTTATCAAAGGTCAAAACACATCCTCACTGTCAAATCTAGCAATAAAAACTTCTATAAATAAGAATCAGGAAGCATGAAAAATTAATCAGAAAAGCCAATTCAATCATAAAAACATACTATCGAGGGGGGTCAAAACCAATAAAGAAACTAACTCTCCACAATAGCGATACAAGCACTACCAGACTCGTATCTCTCTCTTAACGTAGCAAGTTAGAAACTTAGAACATATTCATGACTATAGACCAAAGAAAGTGGAAAAGCAAATATGAATCAGTAACATTAGGCTTTCCACCGTTCAGTTAAGGCTGCAACTTGGATAAGTTGTATCCTCACAAGAACAACCAGACCCACACACACAAAAATAGGAAATGTCTAACAGCAAAAGAACTAAGCACTGAAAAAGATAACAGGGTAATGAGCACTTACACGCTAGCATCCTCACGACCAAGAAGCTTAACCGGAGTGCCTGATCTCGGCGAAACCAAACTGCCCTCAGAAATCTCGTCAAGACCCATAATCCGACCCGGCCACCAAGACCCGTTTCTACGCCGAACCCAAACTAACCCGCCGACCGACGCATCAATGGCTTTGGCGTTGCCGCCAGGATCGCCAGAGCTACCCATCTCCAAAAACCCCAACTCAGTTTTTCTTTTAAAAAAACCCAAAAAGGCAAAAAGATAAAAGCGCAAAAAATCAATGGAAATTCCTTATTTTAATCAACCCAAGTGCCAAAAGTTCATGAACCTTGGTTCCATGGAACAACCCGATAAACCCTTTAAAACCTGAAACCCAAACGCAACAAGAAAAACCAAAACTCAGTCCAGAAACAAAAACCCAGTATTGCATGCAACACACCCCAAGTTTATCACCAAAAAAACTGGGAAAACAAAATACCAAAAACCACAAACAAACAAGAAGCAGTAGACCTCAAATTGGAGGTTTTTGTGTAGGGAGAGAGATCTGGAAGAAAACACAAGAAAAAGAGATCTGGGGTTGGTTCTTGTTTGCTTTTCTCGTTGATTTAAAGTAAGTAATTTTAAGGAAACTGCTTAGTACATCGTTCTAGGGCGCTAGTTTTAACCAATAATGGTTGCTTTTGTCAAAGACTTTCACAGCTTAGTACTTTCTTCTCAAGGATTTCAATGAACCCATGTAGAGCTGTTTCTTGTAGTGTACAAGTAGCTAAAGAGATAGAGAGAATGAGATGTGTCTATGGATCAAAATCGTACCTTTTGGTATCAAACTGGCTTTGAGAGAGTTTGTGAGGGAAAAAAGAGAGCTTTGTTTTTTTTTCTTCTGTCCTTGGTTTTTTTCTTTTTCAACAGAGAGAAAGAAAGTGGAAGAGAAAAGAAGAGTTTTTGTGGAGTTTTATACATGCAACTTGCCATGTATGCAACATTATGACCACGTCAGCATTTATAAATTGCTAAATTTATGTTATATAAATTTTATCACCTTTATCTTTATTTTAATCTAAAAAATTATTTTATAATTAGTAGGTCAGAGATCTATTTTTATTTTTATTTTTATCTTTTAATATATAATAAAATTATATATTATAATCCTTTTTAAATTCTGCATTGCATCGGAAACTTTTATTAATTAATTATTGTTGTTATTAATATTTTTATTTTGCATGCAATATAGTATAAGAACATATTATTAGTAGTTATTATTTTTGTTCTTTATTGCCCTCTCTCTTTATCTCTCTCTATCTCTTTTTTTTTTCACGTGGATCATTTAAAAATAGTCTTTATACTTATTAAGAGTAAGGTTGTATATTATTAAAATTCTCCAAATCGGGATTCTCACAAAGGGGATGCATGGATGATAGATTTGAGAAGGGATTAATGGGTAAAGAATGAAAAGTTCGTGGTTGGTTATTGATTAACATTACAGGGGCAATAGTTTGATATCCTACTTTTGAGGAATCCCCCGTACCCTCCATTAGTAAAAAATAAAACTCATTCCTTAATAATAACTCTTTTTTAAAATATTTTTTAATAATAATTAGTTAAATACTATTAATTAATTAAAATATAATTAATTAATTAATTACAATATAATTAATCAAAATATAACTAATTAATTAATTAAAATATTGTAATTAATTAATTAAAACATAATAAATTGAAATAATATAAAATATTATAATTAATTAATTAAAATATAATAAATTTTTATTTTTCAATATTTTCTACAAACCGACCATTGCCAACAATAATTGTAATCATTCATTTCTAATTCCTCATTATATGCATTCTCATTTTTATTATTATTATCTCACACAAATCAACTGTCCTTTAACTGCTATTGTTGTTATTGTTATGTTATAGGGACGTACTTTTTACTTAAATAATCATAATTACACACAAAATTTATGTGATACTTATATATTGATTTTTTATTTTTTATTTCAGTGTGTTCCATTCTTTCCACTTTTAAAAAAATTATAAAGTTTTCAAAGTATTTAACTATTTATATTTTTATTTTAATATTCAAAATTTTTAATATCAAAACTATTTAAATTTCAACAAATTTATTTTAATATTTTGATAATAAAACTATAAAGGTAACGTAAAGATACATATTTGAAAATTTTACCTTATATTTTTATTTTATATAATTATTAAGTGATTATAATTTAAACAGATAATCATTAATTTATTTATTAGGAGAGACTCAAAAATTATAACTATTCAAAATATTAGTTTTTATATTATTTTTTAATATACAATATGGATGTGCAACGCAAGCCCTTTAGCTGACGTAGCTATGGGCCCAAGTTCTTAAACATATTATGTTTATGTTTAAGGTTTTTGTCCGAACACATGGACAGTTGCACACTTCGTAAGTCAATAGAATATTTAATTTTCTGTTTCAATTATAAAATTTTTATTATGTTTCATTAAATCTCATTCACATATTATTTAAATTTTATATAAATATGTAAATAAAATTTAATAGCACATGGTTAAAATAGAATAATTAGATCAAATAATTTAATGTGTCAATAAATACCTTATCAGATTTGATACTAAATTTAGATAATTTTAAATTTATAAAAAATTATTAAATTTTATAAAGTGACAAAAAAATTCTTCAATGGTATAAAATTTTTTGGTTTATTTCGATCATTTCTTAAAAAATTATAATAATGAAAAATTGGTATATCAAATACTTATTTATTTTTATTAGTATTATTTTGACATATATCTTATAAATTAAATTTTCAAATATTGTCTTTACATATTTTAAAAGTATTATAATTTTTTCATATGCGTGTCAATATATATATATATTAACCTTGTTCTTATCGCTCCCTTTTAGCTCTCACAAAATCTCTTTTAGATGTGAGTTCAAAGATTGATTTGGTTGAGACGTGAGAGTTGAGAGATGCAAAGTAAGAGGTAAGAAAAAGTAGAAGAATTAAGAGAAAATGAGAAATGAGACTACGAGTAAGGGCAAAATCGATATTTAAGCAAAGAGTTATCAACTAATTTTCCAAAACGCTCGTTGCAAGAAGTTTATGAAAAATTAGTTGGTTGGATTGAATCAACAAATTCAATTAACTTATAACTAAACAAATTAAATAGTTTTTTAATAAAGTCAATTAGTTAATTTTTGTCAATAACAACCAAACAGGGCCTTAGTATGCAGAGAGATGCCTTGATAAGAAGAAGACACTCTTAAGGCCTGCAAAGGAGGGAGAGACAGAGAGACTAATGGCTAATGCAACCTTAATTACAGTCTTTTAACTTAATTTACAATGGGTAAGTTTTTGTCTTTTTCAAAAATTGAACGGGTTTCTTTAACTGGTTTGTTTTCTCTGTTTTGAGGGTTTATATGTTGATATTGCTCCTGTGTAGTGGTAGATTGACCATATTTGATGAAAATAACGAACACCCAGAATCCAAAAAGACATTCTGTTTTGGTTATTTAGATGGGTTTTTGATTAAAGGCAGTTAAAGTTTTTTTTTTAATAACAATGGATACAAATTTGTACATGCAATTGAATGAGCTTTGTTCCATTAAAACATGAGCTTCTTGAGGACCTGCTATTGGGATTAGATTTTTATGAATCTAGCTGGAATATATGTGAAGTGTAAAAATATATTTTGAAGTATTGGATTTTCATTGAGGCATAATATCTTATGTTTGGTTTGATGTTGTTGGTTATGTTCCTATATCTTGAACTATGTGGGCAGACTATGGACAGGAGCAGGCAAATGAAATTGATGCGTTGAACAGTTGGAGGCCATACTGATGACTGAGTTCAAAGGTATGTGTTGTTTGAAAGTCTTGTTAATGGAGTCGCTGCCGTCTCCTGCTTTGTTTATGAAAACATTGTGGTGCCAGTAACAGTTGATACTGATAATATACGAGTGGTTAAATGCTTGCCACTAGCTCTAAACTGTCATGATTTTTGATTTTGTGACCATTTTAAAGGTTTTAGGAGAACAATATGTGCTGATATTCATATCTATTCTGCTGAAAGTGGTTATTGATTGATCATGTCATCTGTGTGTTTCAAAATTTTGAAACCTAGAATCTCTTTTTCTCTTCCATATCAGCTGTCTTGTTGAGCAGTGACATGTATAACAATGTTATGTTTGTGTAATCTTCAAATTCCGTGGTGTTCCAAGGTGGTGGTTCTGTTTTATTCCTAAACAAAGTAAGGGTATTTGGAAGTCCAGATTCGTCTAATTAGATATTTAGGAACCCAAAAAGATAATAGTTGGTTGTTTGGTTACATGGATTTTTTGATCCAGATAACCATGTCTTCCAGGCATCTGAAGATATTGGCATGGCTATGATCTACACGCTTGTAACATCAGCTAAAGAATGACTATCTGAAACTTATGGCCAGGACAGGAAAGTAATAGTGTCAGTTTACAAGATCAGTAAAAGATGACGATGTATAGATGCCTTTCCTTTTCTTGTTCATTTTTAAGTACTATCAAGCATGATTGATGCTGATGCTGCAGGACTCAGAATTAACCAAGTCACTTTCCTTCTATACTTCTGGATTGTTGCAATTTGTAGCATAATTAACTTTAAAGTTCTGTTTTCCGTCATTATATAGGTAATAATACCACCTGGAGAGAAGACCGAAAGAGCCGGTTAATGTAACAATGATATTGCTTGAGACTTGTTATTGTTCACCACACATATTTGATAAACTCCTATACCTTGTACTTTGAATATGAATGATACTTTTCTCAATAATGTATTTATCTTACCAACGTTTCAGGTTGATTCCTGATTCTGCCCTTACAGCCCCCAAGGAGAAGAAGGTTCCAGGCAGACAGTGGTTTGAAAGTGGCAGACTGGTATGTTTTTTCTTCTCTGAGTGCCCGTCCCAGTCATGAAATGTGTCAATTTACTTCTGGGACTCTAATGCTTTGCTTAAAATGGATATGTGTTCCCAACATCTGAACGAAGCTTCTGTGGGGCAAAAGTAGAAAGTAACATTGTTCTGTTACACAGAAAGGTGGAGCACTGGTCGATGAACAATCTGATGAGGAAGAGGATGATGGAATTTAATTTGATGATGATTTTGAAGGGATACAATTAGTTCCTTGTACGTACTTCTTTTTTTTTCTTCACAATGAACAAGCAGGATTTGAAAGATCATCGCGTCAAAATCTTATCAGAGTAATGTTTCATTGTCTTGTATATAAAGGCAGATGACGATGAAGATATGCTCAAGCATTAGCTGGCTGAAAAATATGACTTATCTTGGAGAAGGGCCAGCTAAATTGGAATGCTTAGCGCAGTTATTCAAGAAGAAAAGGAATTTCCAAGCATTGCATGGAGTGGTAATGTATTAACAGTTTTTGTCATGGCTCCCACCTCCATATAGAGCTATGACGGATGACAGAGATGTAGATTAGGGATAGATATCATATTTTTGACAAAGTTGGAGAAGAGGTCGGCAAAAGAAATGACTTCTTTTGGAGAATTCCCCAGGCACTTATTGTACATTAGACCTTGGACTTGTAGAAAGGGATGTGAATATCATTTTTGGTGTGGTCATATAAAAATGGCATAGTCATTACATCTTTACTTTCTATTGTGAGTATGTATGTATTCTAAACAGAACAAGGCAATTGGCCTTCATACTCAATTGTTGAAGCTTAATTGCAGGATATGTTTGTGAGGTTTATGGGCATCTGCAAAAGGCAAGCATGAAATAACAATCACATAAATAATACTTTTATTTCCAACTTTAATGTACAGTATTTCCCAATACGTCAAGCATTGAGTCAGCTTAAGTCGGCTCAAGAATACTCCCATTTTGGAGGAGGCCCTTCAAATTCTACTTCTAAAAACTATCCAAATTTTCTTCTTTTCATACAACAAATGCTCTCTTAAGAAACTCCCCATTGATACCTTTCTATAGTCTAATATTACAGATATGTTACAAAGAATCCTGCCACAGTTTCAATCTTTCCAATTATAGCTAAACCTTCAAAGCATGAAGATATCCAGATATCGATGCTGGCACACAACTGCTTTCCCTGAACTGCCTGCGGAAAGTATTATCCCTGATATCTATACACACCCTTGGTCAGTCATGGCCTGAGCAATAGTAAGAAAAGCAGAAATGACAGCGCCGTGTACCAAAGTCCTGCAGAATTATGCGGAGAAATGACAGAATAAGAAAACTATATCTTCTGCTATATACTTACGATGTCAGGTAATATACTTGCTTCATCTATGTTTCTTTGCTTAATACTATACCATACGTGCTTAAATCATATGCACAAGTACTCAACGTGAAAAGAAGTTGACATTAACGGGATGTTTCCCATCAAAGGATGCCACTTGACAAGCAATCACTCAAATGAAAACATAGAACCAGCACTTTTTACACAGCGACGGGATGGAAAGGAACTTACTCAGGACTCTCCTTTTGGTAACCGAAGTCAGCTGCTGCTTTTAGAGCTCTCTGGTATATCTGTTTCATTGCCTCCTGCCAGTCAAATTACAAGTTGAAAATCCAAGTTACTTAATCGTGTAACCTCGTAGACTTTAACTGGGAGAAACTAAAAAGTTTGGAAAAAGGAATATCATAAGTAATGACAGTACAAGTTACTAAATTTAGGTCCTTAAGTAGTAGGATGTTGATTTTAAGTTATGCACGAAGGACCATTTGTGTTTCTCAAAGGTTCCAAGAGCATTATAAATCAATTCGTGTATGTAATGCAGAATTATGTATGTAATTTCAATTCATCATTTTAGTCATTTATAAAACAACAAATCTGAAAGCTGTGATCTTTTCGGGCCATGTTCAAAACTCACAGATTCACATCCCAATTACCAGATATTCATATCAATTAGGATGACATAAAGGTCATATAGGCTTACCTGCAACTTAGATTCGAAGTCCTCAGGTGACCAGTTCATCAAGTTACACTCATGGTTGAGTTCAAGCTCTCCAGCAACAACCTTCATCCAATTAGACTTAAATTTAGTGCATGAAAAATAAGTTGAATTGGTAAGATTCATACATGTAAAAAGATCACGCTAATCAATCAGGCGGTCTATTTATCCACCCTCAACTAGCAGCTGATATTGACGAGAATAGTTAGCCGAAGGAAAGCTCAATCATAAACACCATAAAACATGACCAATTGGTGATGCCTAATTTAACAACTGTATCTAATACTATATGATAGATGAATCAAACCGAAAATGCCAAAAAATGTCCTACCAATCCATTACTATAACCAGATAAAAAATGAAGGGAGGATCAAAGTTACATATAGAGCTAATTATATCAAAGTTAATTAACTTCTAAAGCTTAAGAATATACAGAAGTAAAAGAAATAAACTGAATCCGACCCACAAAGGCGTTTGCATTGCTCACAGTATGGGTTGAATATCATACCCCTCCAGCACCAGCTGCCATAGCAGGAGCAACCAGAACATTGGCCTTCCTCAGAACATCAATTGCTTCATGGGTGCAGGGCATGTTTGATCCTGCAAGAAAATACCTTCAAACATAAAAATTGATGAATTGGAAGAAGATGGTGTAGCTAACTATATCATGTCAGGAACTACTACCTTCAACTAATATGCGACAACCTGTATTAACCAAATTTATGGCATCAGATTGATCGATTTCATTTTGCGAAGCACAAGGAAAGGCAACATCACACCTTTCATTCCAAGGTTTTGCTTCATCATAGTACTTAGACCGAGCATATGTCTTCGAGTAATCTCTGAATATGCAGTGGGTATGTAAAGAGCCATAAGATTCTAAAAGATTTGAAGTTGGTAGAGAGATGAATAAAACAGAATGGAACACACCTTAAACTTCTCTGCTGGGCTTTTATATCTCTCAAGAATGATATTTTCATGTAATCAAATCCATCCTCATCCACCAAATATCCCTTTGAATCTGTTTCATTTTACATGCAAAAGTTTGGTGAAACCTTGACCAGATCATAGAACTATTTCGATATCAGAATCAAGAAACTTAAAACCGAAATAAAAAATGTCATAAAAAAGGAAAAGAAAAGAAATTCTACAATTGTATGTTTAAAGAGGTATTATGGAAGGAAAGGATTAAAGGCACATCAGAACCTGCTCTCGTAGTGAAGGAATCTTCCAGAAATGCATTTAAAATGCTTTCAGAAACGCATTAATATCACACAGAATTTAAAGTCTACACTCTCATGTGATAAAGACTGTTTTATACTCGCACTAAAGAGAACCTCGGATACCCTTTAGGTGAGTGACACCAAAGTGTAACAAGTACTCTAGATTAATAACTTACTGAAGCCACTGAAGGACAAAAAGCCAGCTTCAAACATATATGAACTAATACACTAAAAGTACAAACTCAATTCTCATGTAAGCAAATCAATGATAGGATGACAGAAAATAAAGAAACATTCAAAGCAATGTAAAGAATGTCTATGGAGCTACAGCTAACAACTATAGTGAAGAGGCAGAAGCAAGAAATGAAAAAACCAAATAACATTACTCAATGCACGGTTCGGAAAACTGCAGATCTTCTAGTCTGACAATACTTTTAATATTCTAAGATACTAATTTATGCCACTCTCATGGTTTCTGACCCATATGTAACTTCAAATATTCATCAAGGACTCAAATGTACCTGATACTGTGATTGGAACAGCGCCATAAGCAATAAGCTTCTCCAAAACATGCATGGCAATCTTTCCAGAACCACTTACAACACATCTGGACAAGAAATGTAAAGAGATAAATTAAGGAAAATGAATTTGGTTAACGATCTTCAGCAGCCAGTAAATTCAGCATTTCAAAACCTCCTTTTTCACTAAAGCAAGTAAGCCATATCCACAATCTGGGCATGAATTGTTTAAGTATGTGCAAAAACTAACTGTAAAAAAGGAAGCATCGACACAAGGAAAAAGAGCTTCAATGTACAATGAGATGGTGGAAACTATTCTTTAAGCAAATCCTATTAGCTTATTCCGTTCATTTTTGCGAATATAAATTGTCTCGGAAAATATCGTGTTCGATTGTAGTAAGTTTTCAGAGACATGACCAGCACCTTAGTCCTTTGAGTTCTTTGTTCATGTCGGCAAGAATAAGCTGGGCAAAGAAAACCTGCGGAAGCATTTATATTTGGTTAAAATTCCATGCAAGAGGCAAAATATATTTGGTCAAAATTCCACGCAAGAAGCAAAGGCAGATGCATAATCTCACTCATGCAGAAGCAATCAATTAGGACAATGAACATAAAACACCAATGAAGTATGTAAAAGTTTGGATAATTTTATCTCTTACCAGCCCATAGCCAGTAGCTTCAGTTCGGAGGCTAGAGCCAGACCAGAATATCCTTGGCCCTGTAAAACTTCCCTGCATAAGTTGGGCATGCAAATGAAGGCATGGAACAGAAGTTTATTAATTTCCTTTCCAAGACGATTAATCACCAAAATAGTAATTAGGAGAAAAAGACACGCAAAGCCAATGTATGAAGACGCTATGCATTAAAAGAAAATGGGAGCATTCTGCAGAAGATTAGGTTGTGAATAAGCACTTTGGTCTAAAGTATTAGACCTGATTAGCATTGAACAATTATGCTTCAATCCTCAAACATCCTACAAACACTATAGAGAAAGAAAGTGGAAGCAAAGCCACAACAGAAAAATCTTCTTTTATTTCCGTTAACAAGACGGGGAGAAGAAAGATGGGCACCTGAAAATGACCAGCTAGACGTCGATACTGTCCAAATAGATAGCCCATTTCACGGGTGCCGACACCCATCTCCTCTGAAGGGAGGTCCTGACACCAAATAGAAAATTCAACCATAGTAGTGACTGAGAGTTAACCAAATGAAACTTAAGAAGACAGAATAATAATATCATTTTCACTTACCTTATCAGGAGCCAGATATCTATAGATCTCATTCATAAAACTTTGGCAAAACCGCATAATCTGACAAGGTAGTTTCACAAGAGGATATCATATTCAGAATTTCCAGAAAAGCTAAACGGAAGACTGCCATCATATAGAATAAACACTACCTCATTATCACTTTTTCCTTTTGGATCGAAATCACTTCCACCTGCAGCCCCTCCTAATTTGTACGGCGATAGGGCATTTTTTAACGTCTGGTCAAAGAAGATAGCACAGCAAAATGAAGATTGTAAAATCTAAGCCTCTTTTACTTGAAGCTATATCATTCATTTACTCCATCCAAAGTTGAAAATTTATATCTTCCGTTTAATTCACAAACACAAAACAGAACTCTCTCTCTCTCTATCTCTCAAGTTCTCAAAACAGAACAGGTACAAGTGGTACCTGTTCAAACCCAAGAAACTTCACAATACTCAAGTTACTCGATGGATGAAAGCGGATGCCACCCCTACATGGCCCCAATGCCTGATTAAAATGCACGCGAAAGCCCCGATTAACATGAGTCTCACCCCTGTCATCTACCCAAGGAACTCTGAATATAATCATACGCTCAGGCTCCAACACACGCTCCATGATGTTGACATAACTGAAGTAGAGTACCCAGTTAGATTTGAGATAAATCCGGTTTTATTCGATCCCAATTTAGATGGTTACATGAGAAAAAATCGAATATACTCCATTATCCAACAAACTCACTGAGCATTTTTTGCGATTACTCTTTCTAAAGCATGGACAGCTTCTTGCACTGATTGTATAAATTCAACTTCATGAGGATCCCTTTTTAGCACAGCTTCAACAATGGATCCAGCGGTCTTTGACATTAAAGCTTCGAAAAACAGCATTTATAGTAGCATCAGATAAGAAAGTCTAGCAATAAATATCAGTAAAAGCAACATCTTGTAATTCTGTACCAAGCAATGAAATTCATAGATGCATAAACAAAGATAAGGAAATTGATTGCTAAAATCCAGATCCTAAATTGTGGCCTGAAAGCTAAGTTTACTAACCTTTTACATAAACGGGCTTATCAACAATGATCTTATCCTTGGAAGCCATCTGCAGACGAAGAGCCTCTTTATGAAGCAAACTATTGTTGTGCTCTTCAAGTGCACTCATCTGCATGTTCCTGCTGCCTTCATTTCCATATGGATTCCTTCTATGCTTCCTACCAAACTCTCTACAAACAGAACAGAATATCCTTGCAGTTCCTTCCTTGACATCTACATATGCCCATTTGTAAGTATCAGCCCATTCCTCCCTCCATCGTTTTACCACTTTTTTCTTTCTTTTAACAGGTTGAGTCTTTGATAAATTCTGTTCATCACTAGGAAGTTGAGAAACCATCACCATATTCTTGGCATCATCAGGATCCTCAGCAGAAGGCTCCCGTGGTGGGCCACTGATAAGGGGAGTATTAGCAAATGAAGGGTCATCATCACCATGGCCAATTTCCAAATCAATCTCCTCTCCAAGATCCCGGACAACAATGTGATGATGCCTCTGTGTTGGCTGAATCAAGTTCATATCATCCATTGCAGGATTGACACCTGTTCCACCGACTGGTAATAACATTCAGCATGACAATATTCCCGCTCTGAATAATCTCTTGCTTCCTGTCATCAATCAAAACAGACTTCAAAATCAACTGCTCAACATGAAAGGTCAATCAGTTTCATGACAATGAATGAGTAAAGTTCAAAATTAAAGCCTTTAATATTATATATTTTCTTAAAAGTAAGGTTGTCAATTTTTCCTACTAACATGACTGTTCTTCAACAATTTTGTCCTTGCTGACTGTTTGACAGGTAGGTTTGGCAGCAAAAGAAGCAATTTGTGTCTGCTGCATACAAGCAGCTGAGATTGTAGAAGTGAAACAGGAATAGAAACGAATAAGCAACTTTAGTGGATTCATTCAGGTGATGGAACTCGAGATGCATACAGTACACAAATCAGGTAAGAACTGAGAAGAATGCCCAAATTAGATGAGATATGAGCTAGGAGCTTATTGTTCATGGCCCTCTTGTAGGAGATTGAATTCCAAAATGAGAAAAAAAGCCTCTCATGAATCTAAAAGGTCTGGTACAGTCAAAGTTGTCAGCTTGTGGTAATAGGTCATCGAGGGAGCCATGTGTTCCTTAGAGTGTGTAGTTTACCATTAAGTCCAAGAAGGGGAAACAGTGAGACTTCCTTTATGGATCCCGACCAAGCTCAGTAGCTCACTAAATCAAGAATATGAAATCAAAAAAATGGTTTGAAATTCTAATGTCCTGACAATACTATTACTTTTCATGGGAAATCCCTATAATTTAAACAAATCTACAACTTTAACCGTATAAAGTAATAATGAACGCAAGTTTTTAGACTTTTTCCATCTTAATACAATCTTTCCATCAAATGAAAAATTAGAAGGTGCACAGAGCAAAACCAAATTAATAAAACAATAAACTATGTGAAACAAAATATTCCTTCTATTGAAAATGAAACATAAAAAGAACACATTTTGGTAACAATTGGAGAACTCCTTTAATGCTAAATTGACTTTCAAGTATCAACCTTCAGTTTCCTTTAGATACTTCAGTATCAAGCATTCCTTGTAATTGTTGAATGAACCACCAAACACATAAACGAACACAGAAAGACAGAAGTTGAGGGTAACTTGGATAAATTTTGGCCCAAATTATACTTTTAGCCATTCTTCCAGACAAAACAACTGAAATATCCGCCACTTTCTGCTCCTACAAACTAAAAAGAAGTTACCTGATAGCATTCTCAGAACCAAAATTTATCTACCATTTCGCAAATTACTCCACAAAACCAATGACAAAATCCCGAAACCGAGTAAAATCTTGACTTTCTACACCAAAATTGGCATACCCACTAGTGATACAACGAAAAGATTCAATTTTTACACATACCACGTCACGAATTTGGATTTTGAGCAATACCCAGAAGGTCAATTTCATACGAAAAGGAGAAGAAAATCAAAAAGCATACCTTTGCAACCGAATGACAATTCAAACAGCCAAAAGTTGCAGTAAGCGGAAGTTGTATCCTTCTGGGTCCGTTTTCTTCTATGAAAGATTGCTTCTGTATGGGCTCAAAGTACTGATCAGTACATATGCTTAAGCAAACTTAAGATTGTCCCGGGGAGATCTTCGTACCCGAAACAGCAGATAGGGACTCGGCTTTCTCTTGATCAGTGAGTACCGCGTTATAGATAGAGAAATAGTTGTTTTTTATTGTTGTTTTCTTTGTTTCTTTCTTTTTTTCTTCTTATTTTTGGTTTTTCTTTTTGTTTTCTTCAAGAAGACAAACAAAATAGGAAAAGACTACCAACAGCAGAATCGAATGTTTTGTATATATAGTTACGTACTCTGTTTTGGTCTCCCGATCTATGTCTGTCTCTCACACGTTTGGTTACATAGGTTCTATGTTGTCCGAAGATAAGGGAGAGCTGTACAAAACTAGTGACATTGATTGCTAAAACTTTAGGAATAGCTTGAGCTTACAATGTATTGAAACATAACAAATTCCTCTTCTAGTTTCAGCATCTGATAATACAAGGTAATGAGTTGGTATTTCATTGATTCAATTTCTTAGATATGAATCCTTCTCGATTGGATAATACATTTATCACGCCTTTTACTTCTGATTTATATACAAAATAATCTGCAAATTACCATAATTAACACTTCAAAATTAAATAACAGATTCGATATAAACAGCTCTTGACCAACTCGCTTTTCATTAATAACCATATGGACCAACATTATGAATCAACCAACATGATTTGCAGGAAAAGAGAGTCCGTAGGCACCTGTAACTGCATAATGGGAACTTAGTCCTTGCACCTTGGGTAAAGAGTACAGTGTTATCACTGTTGAAGATTGAAAGACTTGGAACTTTCACGTATCTTTCCTCCATGGAAAAAAAAAAATGGAATAATACATTGAAACAAACAGTTTAATTCACAGATGAATTGACAATTATGTACAAATTTTTATACAGCAAAAATTGTTTCAGTTCTCAAAATCTTTTCCTTCTATAATACCCTGTACATTGCTGGGGAAGATAAAGGGTTAGGTTTGGACAGGAAAGGTTGAGTCAAATGCATCAGGATCCAAAAGATCAATGTTCAATCTTTTGTATACATGTGAGCGAAATCTTTTATCCTCTGCTTAACGTTCTGCAAAAAGTAATGCATAATCAACCCTATAGAAAAGATTTCTAAAAGGGAAAGGGAAATAAAAGAAGCTAGCTGCATTATCAAGACTCACCATTAGTTCTTGATGAAGAACAATGAATATCTTCTTCAACCGTTTGTGCCGCTGAAAGCAGTCAAAATGCGAAAAAGAAAATCAAATTAATTTAACAGATACATGGGAAAATATGTGCACCTACTGAAACAAAACTTGGCCAATCGCATTAAGTTCTCAAGTTACATAGACTAGGAACATAATCCACGCACTATGACCATCTTTGGTACCAGCTAAAAGCAACAATACCACTCCTTTACAAAGCACAAGATTTAAGGCTATACACCTCTGGGTTCTAAGATATTGAAATTGTCAAGAGAACTTGAGTTTCACATTATGGTAGTTATTTTTATTCACAGTCAAATCATCACTGCATTTAAACAACTTTTATTTTTATGACACAGATTTAGCAGTTAATTATCTTATCCACGAACAAGAAAAGACACACTTCACCCAGTCATCTCCACCTTATATATTTCTCAGTAATCTTACGCTCTTCAAAATATCAAGCACCACTTTAGCACTCAGCATATTACCTACTTCATTTTAATTTGCCACAGGTATCTGATTCATGTACAAATAATAAAATTGAAACTTAAGAACCATACAGACAAAGTGAATCTCAATTTGTGATCCTTCATAAAAATGAAAGGTCCACTTGCACCGTTCAAAAAGCCAGAACACCGGAAATAACTTTTAAGATCCAAAAGGTTACAAAGTATTACTGGAAACATTTTAGTAGTCCATAATTATGTGTTAGACCTCCTATTACCAAGGTTTATTCTAGAAGGGTAAAGGAAAGGGTAACCGAGTAAAGTTACCACTTTCTATTATAGTCAGGGGTTGGTGGGTATTACGTGCATGTGGGAGGGGAGAGAATAGGAGAGTTTGTTGCATGGCTGACGTAGGAAGTTGGCTAGTATAAACGATATAATGATTGGGAGGGGGATTTTTATGCTATCATTAAGAACATTTTGGTGAGCCTTAGGCTAGGAGAGAGCAGCACTCTCGAAATTGTCTGCAAATCACATTGTAACTTGACAGATTCGAGTTACATAATAATAATATTCAGTGACAATACTCTCAATTCCTGAGAGTTTCTATCACTGGTATCAGACCAAAGATCCTAACGATGGCTAACAAGAAGGGTGATAATCGGATGGATGGAATTGAGAAGGAAATCGAGAACTTACGTGAAGATTTTCAGAAGAGTTTTGAGCTACTGAGGGAGGAACAGAGACTGGAGAAAGAAGAAGTGCAAAGAAATTGGGAGCGATCCCAGCTCGAGATGGAGTTACGTGAAATAATGACGATGTTTGTGAGTCACAGAGAAGTCGGCAAGAGTGGTGAGACGTCAGGCAATCATCGAAGGGAGGAAGTGCCGCAAGTGGACAAAGGGAAGGGACCAATGGAGCCAGGTGGGAGTTGGGGGCCAACGTCGGGGGTCGAATCCCCGGACATTGGGGGGCGGACTGAGCATCCACCGGAGTATGGTTGGAATAACCCGACCCACCCGGAGCCATTCTAGGGGTGGGCGTGCCAGGTAGGGGATCAAGAAAATTCTGAATAGTAAACTAAATTGAAGGCAACATACAGTTTTCAAGTTCAAAATTCTGAATAGTTAAACTAAAAATTTTCTATCCAGGTCTATGTTTATGAGGTAGGAGAAAATGTCAGTGTATGACATTATAGGAGACAAAAAGGAAATAGCAAAGGAAAGAGTTTCTTGGAAGACTATGTTCAAGTATTATGGTAATTAAAAGCATACCGCTGCACATTGACCATAAGACTCCCTCATTTTGGCCAAGATCTTATGATATCTGTCCATATCCCTGTCTTTAGCAAAATTAAGGTCCTTTCCCAGTTTCTCAAATTCGTTCCTTCACATATAAAGGAATCAGATTAGAAAAATAGACAACAGGATCAAATGTCATAAAATCAAGTAATAACCAACTTGTATTCTGGTGGTACCTGTAGGTCTCAAGGATATTGTTCAAAGAGCAATAATCATCATACTTATCACGATATTCCTGTACGTATTCCTTGTATCTAACAAGAAAGGAAAGGAACACATGATTTCTATCGTGATTGAGAACTATATGAATCATGTTATAACAAAATAGTAAATATCTGGGAAAGAATGTGTTGATGGAAATAAACGATACTTACTGTGAGAAATCCTTAATAGGTCCCTTGAGATCCGGTGCATCCTTTTCATATTTTAAATAGGACGAGCTATCTTCTTCTGAAGAAGATTCCCTTCTCTTTCGAGCATTACTTTTCCCCTCTGAGATAATTTTACCCCTTTTTCCATCTAACAGCTCAGCCATTGCACTGGATGTTTGTGTTTTACTCTCTTTCACTGGATGGGAAAGTGACACATGCTTTGAGTCATGCAGCTGTAATCCACTAATAGAGGCTTTCTTATCTACATTACATTCCACACCATTTCCCAGTTTTACCCCAGATTCACTATTTCTCGATCTATTATTTGTGTCTGCCAACTTGGATGATTGCGATCCAACTTCAAGGTTGTCTACTCTTGAAAACGATTGTGGCTGAGACTGCACAACCTTATATTGAGATCTAAATGAATCTTCAAATTGATGTTCTGGAGTCCTCTTGATCCCAATATTTGTATTGGGCGAAGAAGTCCTTCCCAAGTCCAATGTTACCTTTCCAACTGATTTTCCCTTACTTGAGTCCAAGTTACAATGGTCTGAAGTACTTGTTCTATTCTCTGCCTGCTTAAAGGAACCCTTCTTTTCAAACTGTTTTTTAACTGGTGTTTCCTCAGGTAATAGTTCACGTAGTTCGCCTAGCTCTAAGTCTGAAAGCTCTCGTTGGAGTCCTTTTCCACTGACCACAGGGTTCTTGTCCATATCTGCTCTGTTGTTATCCTTTGGTGAGGATCCTGCATGCGACTTTAAAACTTGACCAGAATCTTTGACCTTCCCAAAATTCTCATTCATTTTCCTGTAACGGGAATCAGATGGAGCTGAATGTCTGCCTCTAGCACCACCTTCCTTCGGAATCCTTTGCACCTTTTTGTCCTTGATGCTGTCTTCATTTTGAATGTCCTTAGAAGCTTTCTCTCTTTGAAAGGGAAAACTTTCATGCACATGAAAATCCTTTTCTGGGAGCTTACGCCCATGCCCTGAATTCTCAGCATGTTTGACAGGCCCTACTCTATCAAGAGCTTTAGCCCGCACGCCTTGTCCCAAAGATTTTCGTACTGAATGTGGCTGGCTATGAACCTTTTGTGAGCCAAAATCAGAAACTGTCTCTCTATCAGGTCTATTTGTCCCTTGAATATTAGGGTCCTTGTGAAACTCTTCAATGTGCATACTTTGAGGGCTCCTTGAGAATTCGGTGTCCCCACCCGCAGAAACAGGCTGTTGAGACAATCTTTCAGCTTTTAATCTTTTTGCACGTTCAGATTTTTCACCTGATTTCTTCATATCTGAGCCTTTTCTGGGTGTCTTCTCAGAACTGTCAGACATCTCGTGTCTTAAGCTGTCCTTACCCAAATCTTCATTATCATCAAATAAATTTCCTATGAAATTTTGGCGCTCAAGGACCATATCATGATCAGAAGAAAGGGGTTTCACTTCCTCTAACCGCTTTTCACCTTCTTTACTAGAAAGGAGACCATCCTTTGCATTCACTTTAAAAAGACTTTCATCATCACCAGAGTCCTTCTCAATGTCAATAGCATCAGAGTCATGACCCTCAATATCGATTGCAGTAGATCCATGGTCCTCTATATCAACTGCATCAGATAAATCATCACCTTGTTTATCATTGATCCTATTATGTTCAGAACCCCATGGATTAGGTGAGACTGAGAGTCTTGGTTCAGAGGCCTGCAATTTATTCTGAGGTTCTTTGTCATCGTTACTTGTCATAATATCAACTTCCTCCTCATCAGAAACCTCCTTACTGTGTGAAGAAGCGTCACTCTCACTATCACTACTACTCCCACTTGCGCTTTCAACTGGGCTTCTGCTCCCACTCCTGCTCCTACTGTGACTCCCACTATCACTGCTGTCACTTTCACTATCACTGTCACTCCCGCTCTCACTAGAGGTGCCAGCTTGCCCCTCACTATTGTCAGATGTCTTCTTCTCACCAAACAAATCAAGTGATTGATGCTTGACATCAAGTTTTCCTGTTGTATTTGATGATTCTTCAAGTATAGAGTTCAACTGAGAAGGTTCCTCTAATCCAACAGCAGGCACTTTTTCTGCAAGACTTGTTTTGGCAGCACTTTTTTGGCCATAATTGACTTCAGCAGGATGTTTCTGCTGACGGATGTCCTCAGGAGAACTAAAAATATGAATAAACAACTTCAGAAATCTACAACAGATACATATTAAAATATCTAGAGCAATGTGCTTCAAAAGTACTAAGGAGCTTCTTTGGGAGAATATGAAATTTCTTTTGACTACCTTTTGCAAATGTCCATATAATTACTTTAAAGATATCATTGCATGATTGAGCTTGACGTGATAGTAATTGCTTTTGTCAAATATCACTGAAACCTATACTTTAATGTCAAACAGCTAAGGTACAATTACTGTTGAGAAAAGGAAAATGATAATTGCCAACTTCTGTTAATGACTACTAATTCAAATTAGAAGTGTTGATACCTTCCACTATCAGATGATGGCTTTTTGAAGCTGTCCAACTCCACTCCAGGCTTCAAGATATATCTTCCTGGAGCTTGGAAAGTCGCGATCTGATGGTCAAGATTACACAAAAAGATTTAAGATGGCATACTATCCTAAAATCAGAATCACCGAAAGCCGTTCACCAACCTTTTTGATAATAGGTTCAATCTTCTTTGCAGAGTTCGGAATTACATCCCCAACAGCCTTCTCCAAAGCCTACAATTTCCATTAGAATAGCTTTAATTAAGGTAGAATAGTATAAAACAAAGCTAAAGAAAGAAAAGAGCAATCATTTAAATGACTCAATAAAACATAAGAAAATTTAAACTGCAGCAAACAATGAACCCAAGACTGGACAAGAGCTTCTGATAAAAGAATTAATCATACCTTCAAGCTCAAACCTTTAGGATTCTCTGTCAGTAGAGTAGTTAGCGTACTTTGCAAATCCATTGGCTTAGTTCCAAGGCTACCTTTGTGCAACAAGGTCTCCTGAATGGAATTAGTACCCTTAGTCATGGTCTCTTTCTCTGAGATCGTAGCGTTCTCCTTGCTTTTCATTGGGGTTGGCACGATCTCTTCTGTGCTTACATGAATCTTACTTGCAGCTGCAGCTACAAAAGGGGATGATGGACGAACAGATTGCTCAGGTGCAGATAGAGGTGAAGATGAGCGTCTATGCTTTGCATTAACATTGGAAATTGATCCAGGTCTAGCGGCAGACTTAGGTGGACCTCCTACAGCAAGTTGTGCGTGAATAAAGAAATGTCCATAAAAAATGCAATGCAGAATTAACATACATTTCGAAAAAGAGAGCAAAATGTTAATATACTCTAGTAAATACAAGATTATCAATCATCTGCCACAAAAACTTTGAAGATCTGATAACTTTTAATTTGGTGGAATGCCAGTTACCTTGAGGTGGATCAACTTTCCGCTTTTTAAATGGCGGCTCTTTCTTGTTCTTAAAATGCCTCCATGGATTAGCTAGACACAAATATTAAACAAGTAAAATCAAAAATCTTAATACAATTTAGTGAAAGGAAAAATAGGTATAATTGTGGGTTGTGCATTTCCAGGACAACACAGAGTGAACAGAGAAGAAACAGAATGTAGGCCAAGAACTTACTCTCAGCAGCTACCATTGCCTTTATTTGACTCTTAGATGGGTTCCCATGGTCCAAAACAATGGCCCTGTCATCATGAGAAATAAAAAGTACAATTGCATAAGAAGAAACATAGTAAACAGATTAAATGCATTTGATGCCTATGCGTAGGGTATCAAAACTTTACTATTCACGACACATTCATTTTCCTCTTCTTATGTTTAGAAGTTAGACATGTTAAGAGTTCTTAATCATGTTAATTATTTTAAGAGTTCGAGTTCAAGAAAAACAGGTCATAGTTACAGTTTCCATCAAATTAGAATATGGAGAAAGTAGGCTATATTATAGGTGTGAGGCTATTAGTTTTATGTATCCTAAGAATTATGCTTCCAGAAAACGAATCCATATTCCAATTTTCAATGGCCATTAGTCCCGTCCTAAATCATATATATCATATATATAGTAAATGAATACAAGCAGTGAGATTCAAAAAGTAAACATGTCAACAACAAGTGACGTACTTGCGGGATTTAGACTTCCGTTCAGCTTCCACTGAAAGCATCTTAACATGGTTCGTAGTTGATTCATCCAAGATGCGCTGCACATTCACCTTGCGCCAGGCACCCCCAGATTCAACAAGTACACCATTACCATTTTTACCACTTTGACGTTCTTCATATATGTCACAGAGGCCACCAACTTCTGTCGACCACGTAAATCTGAACTCTTTTCCACCCACATCAATAACCTGACACAATGTGAACCGCCCAAATTTACCACTTCAATACAGCATTGAATTGCACAAAGTAGCCATCAAACCAAACCAATACATAGCACACCAACAGAATATACAAAACCAAAAACAAGTTAGCATTGACAACTTTACATGACTATTCCATCAAATATGAATAAACCTGCAATTCTGAAGTAACCCATTACCAGTATGTGTATCCTCTAAGGAGTCTGGTGACCATTGAATTGCAAAAAGCATATATCAAAATCCAAGATTCGAAATCCAAGTAAGATATTACAAAAGCAAGCTTTACCAATTCAATACAGCATTGAGTTGCACAAAGTAACCATCAAACCAAAAGAATACATATCACACCAATAGAATATACAAAACCAAAAACAAGTAATCATCAAGTTCACAACTTTACATGACTATTCCATCAAATATGAATACACCTAAAATAACCCCAAGTCTAAAAACAAGAATTAAACTCATTAAGCCACCAATTTACTCACATTTCCAGTTGGATTAGTAGGAACAGAATCAAACTTAATCCTAGCAGTGCCACCCTGAGCTTCAACCCTTCTGATTTCCTCCACAAGATCCGGCGCCAACCTTATAATCATCCCAAACGCGATTTTACCGGGCATGAGAGAAAACGTCTCCTCCGTCGCCGCAGTAGAACTAGCACCTACAGCGGAGCGCTTCGAACCAAGGGACAGCCCGGAGGTGGTTGAGGAGGGTCGATGGGGCGGCGGCGGAGGGAAGGACGATGAGGGAAGGCGTTTGTTGCCGCCGCCGGGGCCGGTCCCTCTCCCCGCTCCGGCGCCACCGCCCCGACCACCTAGCTTGGACGAGCCACCGTACATTGGTAATGCGAAAGTAATGATTTTGATTGCGCAATTTTGTTTTTAGGGGTTGAAAGAAGAGAATTGGGACTGATGGAGAGAGAGAAGGGAATCAAAAAAATTTTGGCTAGTAGTGGAGAAGGATTATCTTGTCTTTCTATTTTTTATTAAAAACAAATTAAAATAATATTTCAATTAAACTATGTAATAAATATTTATAAATAAAATTTTTATATAACCATTTTTAAAAATGAGAATTTATAATTCTAAATTAAATTAATTAAATTAAGTTATCTAATAAAATTAGTGATGAGATATAAATTATTAAAAATTCTATGATAAAATTAAATCTTAAATATATATATGCAAATAATTATGAAAATTATATTATACTATATATTTCTAAAAAGAAATTATATTATATTTATATACTTAATATTTTAAATTTAAAAGAAATAATTAATTATATTAAAAAGGTTTTTATTAATCTAATAAATCCACTCATTTCCATTTGAAAGATAAACATTTTAATTTCTCAAAAAATATTTATTTTATATAATTTATTAAATTACATTTTTTTAATGTATACAAGTAGAACAATTTTGATAAAAAAGTTAATTAATATTTTGGATATAAAGATTTTCACTTTGCAAAAATTATAAGAGAGTTATCAATATACACAATTTTTTTTTGTAATTTTTATAAAAAGGTTATTTTTATAATTTGGAATTGCATTTTATGATTAAAAAGTTTATTTAATTTTAGTAAATAAGTTGAGGAATATAAATGAAATACATAAAAATTGAAAAAATTAAATAAGTTTAAATATATTATTTAATTATACTTAATTTTTTTATATGAAAATTTTTATTTCAATTTTGATGTTTTTAAAATTATAATTTACCTCGTTTTAAAAAACGTTTGACCAAAAAATGTAATCGTACTACACGGCAAGATCCGGACCGGATCCGTACCCGGACTACCTTTTTGTTGTGTATAAAATTGGAAATCAGAACCCATTGGAGACCTTCAGAGCTTAGTTCGATTTCTTCAAGCAACGCATAAAGGCGAAACCTTTTTCTCGCTATCGATCTTTTGATAACCTATCAGTCATGCTTACAGGTGATCTTGCTCTTCTGATTAACTCCTTATTGATAAAAGTTTATTTTCTTTTGGTGGGATGGCGGGGGTGATTTGTGGCAGTCATATGTTAACGTGGGGCAGTTATAGGTTAATGTAGCTACGAAATTTTGGATCTTTAGGGCTTGTTTTTGTGTTTCTCGAACTGGGTCATAGGTGATTATGGAGTTCTGTTAGGTGGCTATGGATTTTGACGATTGAAATAGCTCACTTGTGTCGTTTCTTGTTTGTGTTGGAAGTGTTTTGGTGCTTGACGAAATTTCTACGTGCATCTTGTGTTTTTTTAAATGTTGCAGATGTGCTATTGCTATTTTTTTTTTTAAGAAATAGACTATTTTATGGAGTTGCTGTTTTGTCGTTGTGTGCTTTAAGTGCTTATGCTGTCCGTCATGAATCATGAACCTTATATAAGTGCTGTAGGAATTTTCGGACTTCGTCCTGAATCTGAGTAGAATAACAAAAAAGGCTGGAAATATTGGTTTTTTTGTTTTGTTTGATACTTAACGTCGATGTTTCTGTTCTTTCTTCTTTAATTTACAACCTACTAGGAATCCAGTATGACATTAATGTGCAATTTTTATATTTAATCTTGGAAATTATTCTTATACTATCATATTGCAGTGAGTGTAAAATGGCAAAAAGAAGTTTTCCCGAAGGTTGAAATTGACACAAGCCTGCCGCCTTATGTTTTCAAGTGCCAATTGTACGACTTGACTGGGGTGCCTCCTGAGAGGCAGAAGATTATGGTTAAGGGTGGCTTATTAAAGGTGATAAGATGATTTTTTTTTTTGGCTTTATCAGTGTGATGGTTAATTATTAGCTAACTTTATTCGACTTGGTTTCTGGTACCTCTATAGTATTTTGTTTTTCTGTTTCAAGAGTTAGAATATGATTCATTCTTATGTTTATTCTTACACGATGAAGGATGATGATGATTGGTCAACAATAGGAGTGAGGCAGGTATATGATCTTTTCTATATGGTATTGTTGCATTGCATTTTCTAAATGTTAGAACATTATATCGAATATATTCCGAATGATCTTTTAGGGGCAAAGATTTATGATGATGGGAACTGCTGATGAGATTGTGAAGGCCCCAGAGAAGGGTCCTGTCTTCATGGAAGATCTCCCGGAAGAAGAACAAGTAGTTGCTATAGTGAGTCTCTTTACTAACATCTGATGCTTTTTTGTAAATTCAGATTGTACAATTTTGCAGTCAATGCACTACTAGGATACGAGATTGACAACTCATAGTTTAAGTAGTAGTTTTGTGTCCTAGAGCTAAAAGTAACTTGCAGATGATTTATGTTAATTATACAGTTTGTTGCTGATCTCTACCAACTCACTTATGTACTTGTTTACACTCCCAGGGTCATAGTTCTGGTCTTTTTAATCTCGGTAACACCTGCTACATGAATTCTACAATACAATGCCTGCATTCTGTTCCAGAGTTGAAGTCTGCTTTACTTAAGTAAGATCTCTTTCTTTCTGAATAGCCATGTACTCTTCCATGAAATAAGTTCATTAATTCTCTCATCTCCAATGCACTTTGTTTAGGTATCCATCTGATAGAAGGAATGATTTGGATCAGACATCTCATATGTTGACGGCTGCAACTCGAGAACTATTTAACGAGCTTGACAAAAGTGTCAAGCCAGTGGCACCTATGCAGTTTTGGATGGTCTCTTTCTCTCTTTTCTGAAATAAAACATTGCCTCATGTTTGCTATTGCAAGAGGCTCTTAGGAATGCCATATGTAAATAGAAGAAAGTTCTTTTAGAACCTCTTGGCCAGCTTATTTTTCTTTTTGGGGTACAAGACCTATCTTCTTAGTAAAAAGCATGCTTTTGGGGAGATAAGTGAAATGCACTTTGTGGTGTTTTCTTACTTATTGACACATTCATTCAGAATTCCATTTGCAGATCCATAATATTGTTTAACAGTTACAAATAGTGTTAAAAGGTTTCCTTGATTTTTTGTGACAATATTTCATAATTCGGGAACTTTTGGCCATGAAATGACAACGAAACTGTTCTTTTCTGTGTAACCTGTATTAAACTTAATATTGAAGGCAATTGTTATATTTTGGTTTATGTGCTAGCAAACAAGGAACAGACATAAAACATTTATTTATCATGTTTTATTTTCAGGTTTTGCGCAAAAAGTATCCACAATTCGGTCAGTTGCACAATGGTGTCTTCATGCAGCAGGTTCTTCAAACATCCACATATTTTCTGCAATTTATTGATCTACACCTTTTTCTCCCATTGACTTCTATTTGTCAAAATGTGGAACAGGATGCTGAAGAATGTTGGACACAGCTTTTATACACACTTTCGCAGTCTCTCACATCACCTAGCCCAAGGTACTTTGGTATTGTTTGTGGCATAAACTATTGGCATCTTTTTGGAATTTGGCTCATTTAAATGTCCTGTATTGTTTGTGCTATAATAAAAAACCATTAGCTCTATTTCCTATTTTCATTGATGAACTTTGGGAAAATTACATGGATAATAGCTCTATTGTTGAATAATGTCTGGTGCAGCTGGTTTAGATCTTGCTATTCATCTAAGTTAACTCTATTGCTTCATAATCTTCAAACTCACAGTGAAAATCCAGATGCTGTGAAGGCACTTTTTGGCATTGAACTCATGAGCAGGTATGTGCACCGTTAACTTATCTCCAGTTTCTACCTGGAGCATTTTGTTACATCTTCTATTATCTGGATAATTTTAATTGAGTGTGGATGCTTTTCAGCTAAGAAAGGGCCAAGAAATTTGACATAGTTATCTGTTTTCGGTGCTTGGTGTTAGACTACACTGCCAAGAAAGTGGTGAAGAAAGTTCGGAGACAGAATCAACTTACTCACTTAAATGCCACATTTCTCAAGAGGTTAACCATTTGCATGAAGGACTAAAACATGTGAGTTTTGCTAGCTAGTCAATGCTTATCTATCATTAAGAAACTATGGTTTAATGTCTTCTATGTTCCTTCAGCAATTGGTCCTCGTCCTGCTTCACTTGGCTTGCTCATTTTAGTTGCTATAAATTTTCTGAAATCATTGAGCTTTTGACTTTGACCCCAACCTAGTTTCTCTCCTTTTTCATTTGTTTTACTTTCACATGTCAACTCTATGTATATTATTCTGCTATATCTTCAAGATTGTTTTGTTTCTGCCAAAAAGATTTCCTTGTTTCTTGTAGTTTGAATTTGAATGAAACAGAAAATTGGTTCATAGCAGTTTCTGCCGAATCACCTTCTTTTCTTTAGGGTTTTGTTGATACACAATTTATATTTTGTCTGAGAAATAAACCTACTAAAGTTAACTTACCTTAACCTAATTTAGGAATATTTGTGGGTGATTAGTTCTAATCATGCAAATGTGCTAAGCTCTCAATTGAATCTAGCTGCTTGCTGCAATTTGGAGGTGAATTGTCGTGAAGTTATTGCAGACTTTTATCGAGAGCTACTGAGTTTAGTGGTTTCTTTGTTATTTAAAATCTGATTTTCCTCTTAGAAACGAATTCACCACCGATTCTGCTATTGCTTTATTACTTGTTATGCGACTATATAGGATTTATGATCACATACTAGTCTATATCGTGAAATTGATTTGTTGCTATTACTTATTTTTATTATCTCTAATCAAAGTGTGTTATATGTTTTACCGACTTATATACATCACAGGGTCTTAAATCTGAATTGGAGAAGGTTTCTCCTTCCTTGGGACGTAGTGCAATTTATTTGAAAGAGTCCCGTATCAGTGCTTTGCCAAGGTAATGTAAAGGCCTTTTTCTCTAACATTTTGTCTTCATCCTACTTCCAGTGATTGACAGCAGATAATATGTCAACCTCCAATTTTCTCTCTTACTAATGAAATATTTAACATGCTATAATTTGCTGTTTGACATCATGGTTCTCTCTCATTTTGTTTTGCTTTTCTCTTTCTTCTCTTAAATCTCAGATTAATTGTAAAATTTATTGATGAAAGATGATAATTTCTTACCATCTATATTTAATTTACAAGGTACATGACGATTCAATTTGTTCGCTTCTTCTGGAAGAGAGAGACAAATCAGAAGGCTAAAATTTTGCGGGTAACTGCAGATCTCTTTGTGTTGTAAGCCATTGGTTTAAGGTTTATTGCAAAAAATTAGTATCAGATCAATTAAATCCTGCACAAATACCTAGTATATGAGTATCAAGCAACTTGTTTCTTTCAGAAAGTGGATTACCCTTTGGAATTGGATATCTATGATTTCTGTTCTGATGATCTTCGCAAAAAATTGGATGCCCCACGTCAGGTATAGGGAATCCATTGATTTGGTAGTTTTGCTTTGGTATTATGCACTTGTAGTTTTGTTATTCAGGGGTATAAAGCAGTTTCATGCATACTTACCTCTCAGATATTAAGAAATGAGGAGGGTAAAAAGATTGGTTTAAAAACCAATGAGAAGAACTCTGGTTCACAGGTCAATGATGTCAAGATGACTGATGCAGAGGTTGGGCTTATAGTTGAGCTTTTCCGACACATACATTGATGTTGTGACTCAAAGATTATGTGAATATTCTGAGGTGTCTTTCTTGTATACATACTGTTTACAGGGATCATCCAGTGGAATTGGAGAATCAAAGGGTACCTCAGAGAAAGGTAAATGCTTTCAAAAATTTTCCTTAGTTGAGCTCTGTATTGTTGGTCATAATATGGTCTAACAGTTATATATCATAAGATCATATGATAGACATGTGGCAATAGATAGTGGCTTTGGTTCTGGTCGTTGCAAAATACCTTGTGCCTCTGAGGCACTTTTCTGATCGTGACGCATACATGGAGTGGATAGGATATTTTGACAGTGAAGTTCCTTAAGACGCTTCATTATGAATTGTCTTATCCTTCATTTCTCCAATGCTGCCTGGATTTTTCTGGTTTCAAGACTTTTTGTTATAAACTTTATCATCTGAAGTTCTGTTACCTATATAACACCTCTGCCTTCAGGTGTTCCATCAGATAAAGAATTACATTTAACTGGAGTATACGAATTGGTTGCTGTGCTGACTCATAAGGGGAGGAGTGCTGATTCAGGGCATTATGTTGCTTGGGTCAAACAAGAAAGTGGTCAGTTTTCTGAGCCAGCTCTTCGGTAATTGATTGTCGTGATATTCAGCTTTAAACTGTAAACATCTTTCTTTTTCCTTACAGGAAAATGGATCGAGTATGATGATGATAATCCAATCCCACAACGAGAGGAAGATATTTCTAGACTCTCTGGAGGAGGTAAGCTGTTCACATGGTTAAAAATGAAGCTATACTTCACCCTTGCATTTGTTGGAAGCTGTCAAATTCTTTAGTAGATTATATAATTCTTCTCTTGATGACTCTGAACGTGTTCTAATTTCAGGTGATTGGCATATGGCGTATATTTGCATGTACAAGGCCCGTACTGTGACCATGTAACTGCTTTGATTTTTTCAGTATCGTTCATAGGTTTTACGAGACAGGTGCCTTGTTCGTGGATCCAGATTCTCAGGGGGAAACTCAGATTTTACAGATTTGCATTTGTTGTAAATTAAAATTTGTATGCACGTTTCTCTGCTCTGAAATATGTTTCAAACATGCATACACTATACATCATTGTTAAATTATCTTGGATTTGGAAGAGTTGTAAGTTGAACTAGAAAGTTAACATTTATGTTAGAATTGATGTTTGACTTCCCAATGAGAGTTGCAGTAAGCCAGGTGCTCTGCTAAATTTTTTTTTTCTATTTTCTCTTGTTTTACACCAAAGAAGGAGGTTCTATAAGTGGGAATTCAAAGTATAGACTGATCAGAATGGTATCGTTGAGACATTGACATGTACAATTGAAAAGTTCCTTCCTGGAAAGTTGTTGGACCCGTCTTCTTTCCTGGTTTTGTAAGAACCTAAAAGAATAACCCTTTATGAGTATTGTGGAGTTCACGCTGACTGGTTTTCCATACTCAGCTTTTATGATTCTGATTCTGATATGCCTGTTGTCCGCAATGTGGAATACAATACCTTCACATGCCATCCCGATGTGTTATGCAGATTTCACCTAAGATGGTCAAAATGTGTGTGTTGTTTTAGTTTATAGGCATTAGTTTAAACACGGTGTACTTGTATCCTTTCACTTTATTCCACCCTTTATTCTTATTTTCCTAAGACATCCGCTAGTCTAAATCCAGAGAGGTCATAACGTGAGCTAAGTGCTTGATTTAGCTTCTGGGTTTGGAATAGGGATGGCGATGGAGGTCAGGCCTCTTAAAGTTTGAGTTCAAGCCTGATCAAATATAGTTTGGTTTGTTGACTCTGAATTGAGTTGTATCAATATTGGTCTATCATGAGAAAATTTGTTAAAACTCTGAACTAATTTGATCCACTAACCTTGAGTCGGATTCAGACTTTTTAGTCATGCTTAGTTTGAAAATGAAAGTAAAACATTACTGGAAAATGTTAAGAGTCCTCAAATGGCATGCATCTAAAGCTGAAAGTTCCAGGAAACTTCCCAACTTCCCTAACCAACCAGACAAAATAGTGCAGAGACCAATTTGAATGGACAATTAAGAGCTAGGATGAAGATACTTCAACGTAAAGGCAAGCTCTGAAGTTATAGTCCACTACTTGCCAAAAACAGAACCTCAGCTTTGGACTATTGATTTAGTCACCACCACCTTCTCTGAAATTGTTTCCTTGTATGTCCATAGCTAATTCTATATTCACTTAATTAGAAGAGAGAACACATCAAGAAATTAAGGACAGAGAAAAGGGAATGAACATAAATCTTTAAAGGGAAGAAGAACATACAAGATTAGTCCATTCAAATCCAATTAATATTGTTTTTCTGAAAAGGGATTTCATTGGATTCAGCTTTTATGATGTGCACTAACACAATTATCTCATCTTATTTCAGTCTCACCTAACCAATTCTACAATTTGGGTAGAGCAAGAGGAGATATTTTTCGCCATATATTATATGAGTTTAGAGATATGACACCATTTTGATCCATACATTTGATAAACTAAAATAATCTGAAATGTACTGTTAAATTCGAGTTCGAGTTCGAACTTAGTTTTTTTTTTTTTTCGAATATGCTTATTGGAACACACTATTAAGAGTTTGACATCTACATGTTCAAGATAACATTGCAACCATAAAAGTACAAGATGTGTCACTACAACTTGGTCAATAGATATGTTGAGTCAGATTAGCACATAAATCCCATATGATGTAGACCATACTAATTGTTGGAAGAAAGAAAGCAAAGTCATAGATCCCTACCCCAAAATTCAAATTTGGTAGGTTTCAAGAATTTGTCAATTTGCAAGCCTGAATTGGGGCTTTTCTTGGCATTAAAGTTATTATAGGCATTCTTTTAAACCCCTTAGTTGCTATAATTAGTTCAATTAGGATTCAGGACCAGTCATAATTGTTGCACAATATGGCCAATGAGCTGGGATAGCTTGATCTTTAATCACATCCATCCATCCGTCCACTTGCCAAACTTAATCAGAACCATTGATCGCTCAAATGTGGACCCACATTAGTGATTTCACAAATCACTTCGAGACACATTCTCAGTTTGTGAAATCAAGTTTAAGCAGCAGACCCCACAGCATGTGAAAGGTTGGTGATGAAATTTCTGTAAATCAGAGGAAGAGTGGTCCACTTAGAGCATAATTATAGTGTATGGCCCAACAAGCAAGAAAGAAGACAGCAATTTGTAGTCACTTAGTCACCAATTTATCACATCAACTAAACAGAATATAGACTAATTTCCAAAGCCTAGTGCCTACCACTTACTATCATTTCCACTAACCTTAGCCAAATTAGGGCACTTTGACACCAACAACATGACTAAACTTGATGTAACAATGCCCCTATTGTAACTACGAAAAGAAAGTAGGCTCCGCATTCAAAAATGGGTTGGATCCATTGTTATGAATACCGGTATGTACCGGCCGGTACATATCGTATCGGATTAAAATCGGTACCGAAATTTAAGTCATAATATCGGATGTAAATATTGGTCGGTAGCGGCCAATACTAGTTGGTACTGGAGGTATTCAAAATACCGGTCAAATATCGACCAGTACCGAAAATTTTAAAAAATTGAGGGACTTTTTTGCAAAAATTTCAAAATTTTTTAAAATCTTCCTCCCTTCCTCCTGTCACTCTTTCCCCCCTTTTTTTCAAAGTTTTTTAATTAGTTATTTTATTTATTTCAACTTTTATAATTATTGTGAATTTTTAATTTTTT
>JANQBM010000005.1:3781038-3807852 GCA_025594535.1 Erythroxylum domingense
AATTTAATTATATTTATTAATAATTATTAAATTAATTTTATAAATTAAATTAAATTGGGATTATTATTTATTATTATTATGATTTTTGGAGACATAATACAACTGTATAATATGACAATGGACTATTTTGTAATTTTAAAAAAAATTAGGGACTATTTCATAAATTTAAAAAATTACCCGAAACGGTATTCGGTATTAACCGGTACCGGTACAGTAACATACTAGAACTCAATCCGGTACCGAATCCGGTACGATATTCGCAACATTAGTTGGACCACCCTATTCTCGTTAAGGTGTTTCAACCTTGTACACTTAATTTTGTCTAACACATTTATATAAACCTCACATAAATTTGTGGATGAGATATAATAAAACAAGATAGGAATTAATTAACTGGACAGAGAATTTGTTCCCTTCAAAAATCACAAGTTTTGACCCAAAATAAGAAAATTTGTAATTTATTTAGTGATTTTGAGTTGAAATGTAGATGTAATTGTACTTGTAAACATTGTTTAATTTCAAGTCTTTGTCTCATTAAGTGAATTATGATTTAGGAGATACTCAGGACAAAAAATATATATATGGTAAATTTTGGCATGTTAAGATAAGGATAAATGATCTTATCTAAAAAGGGCATTCTTATTCTCATAGATCTTTTAAGCATTGTTCTTCAAGTATTATGTCTTGTATTTAGATTAAATATTTAATATACAGTATTTTTCTTTTAATTATATAGCCTAAATATTTTCATGTAATGACCTATTTGATTTATTTATGTATTTATTCACTTTTATTTTTTATTTTTAGTCTTTACTTTGTTTAATGTATATTATTTATTTTATATTTTTATTTATAGGTACTTATTATTATTATTATTATTATTATTATTATTATTATTTATGTCTATTTTTTATTATTATATTATTTTATATTTATATGTATTTTTTTTATTTGGGTCTATCAAAAACAACATCTCTATTAGTCAGGAGTAATGTTACATATTACTTAACATCTCCAAATTTTGTGTATTATCGAGCCTTTCACTAAATTATTGTTGTTGTATAAAAAATAATTATTATAAATTCTAGCAATAATAAAAATCACTATTGTACTATGTTTTGAATTCTTCATAACATATGAAGAACCAAAATAAAGTAAACAAAATAAAAAGGATTCCAAATTATAAATACTATACAATATTACAATAACAAGTATTTGAATATATTAAATTGTCTAAAATATAAGGATTTGAATATCACCATATATCAAATAAACATATTTATGTAAAATGTCACAACTAATCAAGTAAACTTACATAGATAATTAAATTGTTTTACACTAGATATCATCATCATCAATATTCAGTTGAAATTCCGCTGAATCGCGAAGTTTTAAGAGGTTCGACATTACATAGCTTTACCTTTACTTAGTAGAAATGTCATTTTAGACTATTTAATTAAAGTAGATATTAGTTTTATTTTATTATCCTAATCCCTAATCTCACACATTGACGAGAGTAGATACACTTAAAATTGAAATTTCTATTGTAAAAGGTCCATTCTTGTTTCGGGTTAGGATTCAAACTTTTTTCGAGTTTTCATATTTTAAATTAAGTTTGAATTAGGTGTTTTAAATTCAAAATATTATTTTTGAATCAAATCAAATTAAATTAAAATCTGACAAAATTACTTGTAATTACTAATTACATTGAAATCATAACATAATTTTGAATCTTTAATTCATTAAAATTATTTATTTCAAAAAATAATTTATGAATTATTACAGATATTTTTTAAAAAATATATCATTTGAGAATTTCATCGTAAAAAACCAACTAAACTAATAACTCCTTGCCATTAAAAACTATAGGCAACATAAAAACGGTCATACAATATAAATTTATAAAGAAAGACGACGTGACGATGTCGTAAGAGTTTCGATTAAATATAAAATTTGGAAAAGTTCGGTAGTACGCAATTTTATCCCTATAGGATAAAGAAGTTGTTTCCGATCCTAAACAAAGACAAGTTTGCTCCAATTAGTGAATATATTAGTAGAAAAGAAACCCTTTTCCATATACATAAAATTCTTCCTTTTTCATATGTAAAGCCAACAAAGAGCACTCAAAAAACGCATAGACCAAAAGAACCATAATTGAGCATTCAGGCTGCTAATTAGAAGCAAATGTGATTCACCAATGTACTCTAATGGAAGCTAGACCCTGGAGTGTAAATAGCTAGATCAGGCCATCCATTACTATTGCCCCACTCACTACCTTGCAAATAACTCTCATTGTTGCTACCACCATCACCACGGCTGCCGCCGGTGCTACTCCGGTTGTTATGGTTAGTTCCGCCACGAACTGGATGGAGAGTCGAGTCCGAATTTGAGCCCGTATTCAAATCCTCTACAAAACCACCCAATGGTATCATTTTCAAGCCCAACCCATTTGGATTCAACCCATCAAAAATGCTTCCAAACTGCCCACTTGATGTCAAGAGAGAACTGAAGCTCCCACCCATGTCCAATACTTTCCTATCATGATCGCCATCCAACCCGTATACCAACGGCAGATCTTCACCCTGACCTGAACCCGAATTGTCCTTACCTCTCAACTGCTGACTCTCGGCTTGTGGTGTTGATGATGGTGATGACACGGACTCCGGCGGCCGCCTGTTGGCCCGACCCGGATCAGGATTCTGATCAGGGTTGGCGCGTTTCTGGTTTGTGGAGCGTTTGGTGTTCTTCCTACTGCCACCACCGACCGGTATGTTCCTTAAAGCTCCGCCTTTGGTCCAGTACCTGCGACAACTCTTGCAGAAATGACGAGGTTGAGAGAGATTGTAGTTGTTGTAGTAACAAAACTTGGTGTTTGTGGAGTCACAACGTGGACACTTAAGTTGTTCTTGTTCTGGGAACGGAGGCTTCATTGGTTGGAACATCGCTGCTGATGGATCTTGCATTTTCTGCTTCTGTCAAATTTCACCACCAAAATGAACAACTTTTGACCTACACACACACACCATGAACAAGGGGGGTCTTCAAAGTTATAAGCTTTCTGGGATTTCTAAGATTTGGTGAGTTGGATACAAAAAGTCGAAGTTCGTAAGCTAAAACACAAGAGACTGCACAAGATACGATGTGGGTTTTTGTCCGAATCTGAAAAAAAGTTCAAAGGCTCATTTGGGGCTGCGAAGATCAAAAGGAAGCAGAAAGATTGCAGCTTTCTCACACCATCACATGGTCCTTAATGGAGAAGAAGCGATCACAAGTAGTTTCAGGTAACGAACACAAGAAGAAGACAACTTTCATGTAGTAGAACGTACAAAGACTGGTTCTTTTCGCACTTTCCTTTCTAAAGGTTTGAGTTTTTTGAAACTCAGCAGAAAAACCTGAACCAGAGAGTTCAGTTTCGTTCAGATGATAAGGAATTGAATGTGGAAGACAGGAAGAGAAATATGTGGGTGATGAGATTCCTGAAAAAGATTATGATCTGTTGCTGTTTGCGCGTGAGAGTGATCACCAAAGTCATCAAGTAAAGTTCGTTTTGTGTGTGTGCGTGTGTGTGTGCGCGGGCTAGAGATAGAGAGAGAGAGGGAGACAATACTGTTTTCTTCACTCCCTTATGTCTCAAAGTGTATTTTGTATGGATTGGCTAAGACTTCAAAGACAAGACACATTACGCCAATTATTTTCTTTTATCCAAAAACCTTTAGTTTATGCTTCTTTTTTTAATTATTAATTTGAGTATTGCTTACTTGGGATTTCATTTCTTATTGCGATGTAATTATTATCGGAAACAATTTTTCTATTAGTTAAAAATAAGACTATTTATAATCGGATTTCTTCAACCTCAAGTATCAGTAAGATTTTTATTAAATTGTGTTCTTATTATTGTTGTTAATATAATTACTAATCTTTATGTGTATATTCGATAGCTTTAAATATATGTATTAATTCGTAAGTTATATATTATTAATATATTATTTATAGAGTCAATAATGTAAAAACAAATAATGAATTTAATTTAATTAATATTTATAAATTTTAATATATACAAATTTGTGATTTTATATTATTTTTAATGATATAATTATATATATGTGATTGTATTTAATTTGATAAATATTGTACAATTTACTTTTTTATTAAGTAATGAACCCCTTATTCAAGTCAAAATTATGCCAAAAAATTATAGTAAATGAAGCATTATTAAAGATTTTTTAGGGCATTTTACAAATTAGTCAAAAAGAATAAATAAAGTTTATCATATGTCAAATCATACATTGTGATTTTACTTTAATTTTTTAATCCAATAAAGGAAATAAATTTAGGATAACGAACTTAGTAAAATATCATTATAAAAACAATCTTAAAATGACACATCACTTATAATATTAAACATAATCAAAAGTTAAAAAGCAACATATGTAAACTCTACACCAAAGTCCAAACCTTAATTAACTAACCAATGACATGAACATGATGTTTTTATTCTCCCAACATTTGTCTTAAGTGGGTATGGTATCTCATCCTCTTAAATACTCCAAAGAAAGGAAGCTTGAGCCTTATTTTTAAAACGAAGGAACACGCAGCAATTATTATTTAGATGTGCATTGAATAAATCTTTAGATTGACGTAATAGCTTACAGATCACGTCAATCGGGTATTTTGTACTAGACAAGTCATGTACAACGGGCTCAATTAAAAGAGTATAAGTACAGAGATTCAAACACAAAACTTTTTGACCTCATGCTCCCACTCTACCAACTAATTATTTATGATATAAAAAATAGAATCAGCTTGATCGATTTAAAATTTTTGAATTAGTTGGATTATTTTAATAATTTTAATTATTACAAATTAGTCAATTTATTAATTAATTATTTTATTTAATAGTCTTTTCTTTAATTGAGCTAATATTTATGGTAAAAATATTCTTCTTTTTTAATTTTATTTAAAATTCTTTAATTTCTTTAATTTTTACTATATACTAACTATCAATTAAATTTTTAAAACTTTAAATTTCTTTTATTATATAATTATTTTTATTTTTTATTTTAAAATTTTAAAATATTGTTAATTACTCCATTAATGACGCCCATTAAGCTCTAGCCAACCGAGGGTCTTTCACAAAGTCAATGCCACCAATACTGCGTATGAACAAAGCAAGAGAGAACCCGAAGGAGAGAAGAGCGTGATTTTGGAGATTCCAAGCAACGCAAGAACTCGAAGACCATCGGTGATTTTCATGATCAAATCAGGGCCGTCCACTAGTGAAAATCATGCCATGAAGATTGAAGAGTGAGAGCATGATCAAAACTTCAAGTTTCCGTCACCAAGGACACGTGGCAGTACCCCACATGAGTCGTGTTTATGAGCAACTGTTGTTAGTGCTGTGACAGCTAAATCTAATGAACTCCTCCAAGCTTCGTCACACATTTAATGTTACTTTGACCATAACCTTGGTGAGGTAATCTAGTAGTTGAGGACTCTGTTTTTTTGTCAGAGTCTTTTAAAATGGTAAAAAGCCTGAATTCAAACTCCAATTTTGAGTTTATTGTTTGAAACTTAAGTGAAAACAATATTTTCAAAATCGAGATAAAAAATTTAGGGTTAAATAGGTATTAGACTTTTTTTTTTAAACGGGAAAATTTGTAGCAGTTATAATTTAAATGCGTCTTGAATAAATTTTTGGATTGACATAATAGTCTGTAAATCATGTCAATCAGGTAATATATATTAGGTAAATTTTGTACAACAAGCTCGATCGAAAGAGTATAAGTAGGGAGATTCGAACACATGATTTTTAGTCCTATGTCTCCTTACTCTATTAACTCGATCATCTCGTAGGGGACAATTAGATTGTTATAAGAACATTAAAAATTGGATAAGATTAAAGAATTTGAAAAGAAAAGTGTCTTTACCCATTAAAAAATTAAAAGTTTAATTGAAAAAAATGTAAAATAAATATTAATCAGCTTATTTTAGCATATAAAAACTTATTAATTTAGAAAAATATCTGATTAATTAATTAATTAATTAATTTTTAATAATAAAAATATTAAACTAAATCAAACTGAAAAGTTGATAACCAATCGTAAGTTGGCTAATTTAAGGTTGTGTAATGCTAAATGGGTCAATGAAAGAGACTTGAAGTAGGACACGGCCCTCGTCAGGAGTTACAATTCGGATGGAGCAAACCCTCAACGGGATGGGTTAAATTAAACACAGATGGAGTCTGCAAATTGTCCTCGCACATAGTCACAGCGGGAGGACTGCTACGAAATAGTGCGGGCAACTGGCTTGTGACTTTACTCAAAATCTTGGTTGATGCTCAGTAGTGTCTGCAGAACTCTGGGGTGTCTTTACAGGACTTACGCTTGCATGGAATCTGGGCTATCGTCGGATCGAGCTGGAAATGGATTCTGTTGCGGCACTCAACCTCCTTTCTTCTTCTAACAACAGAGCACGGGCTCTCAATCCCATTGTCTTGGGCATCACTGAGCTATTTACTCGAAATTGGACTGTTGTTCATCGCCACGTCTCTCGAGAGAACAACAGAAGCGCCGATTGGCTTGCTAACTACGCAGTTCACTCTGATATCGGCGTCATATATCTCGATACTCCATCCATTGGGTGCCACTCAGTCCTTTTAGAAGATTTATCAGGGATTTGTCTCCCTCATCTCAATATGTAATTTTTTTGTTATTCTTCCTCTAGATATATATATATATATAAAAAGAGACTTGAAGTTCAGTCACCAAAACTTGTTAAGCATTAATATATATTAGTAATTATATTCAAATTATTATCAAACTTTCAATAATTTCTTAAAATCGAATATATCGTTAGATTTATTAAATAATTTGTTAATATATTTACAACCTTTCTATTAGTTAAAAATAAGTTATATAATATTGGACTTTTCTAAATCTTGCATATCAGCAAGATTCATACTGAATATTGTTGTTGTGGTTGTTGTTATTGTTAAATAATAATTAATGATAAAAAATCAAGTCAATTCAACTGGTTCAATCATAAAAAGTTTGAATTAGTCAAAATTTTAGTTCAATTTATCTTAAAATTTTATTATTAAAAATAAAATGATTTACTAATCAACCAGCAAAATTTTAAAAATAGCTAATTTTTATAAATCAAAATAAGTAGTTAATTTTTATTTAACAGTATTTTAATTAAATCTTTATTTTTTAATTTTATTTAAATTCTTTGATTTTATTCATTTTATTATATATTAATTTTATAATTAATTAAAATTTTAAACCTTAAATCTCTTCCAAATTTTAAAAAATTGATAACGATTATAAATGTTGATATTAGAAATTGTCAAAAATCCCACATCAGATAATTATGAGTACATTCAGCCATTTATAATAATGTGCAAACCTCTTCTTTTAAGTTAACTTTTGAGAGTAAATTAGGTCTTTTAATACAGTATTAGAACTTATATATCTCAAAAGTTTAGGGCAGTGTCCGATTTTATCTTTTTTCCTAATTTATCCAATAAATATTTAACCCTATTTTAAATTAAAAAAATGTATCAAAAATTTTACATCCGACAAATATAAATACATTCAACATAGAATACAAATCTTTCCTATTAAGCTAACTTTTGAGCCTTTTAACAAAAATAACATTGGTGGGGCATTAAAACGTGGAGGGGTCAGTCTGGAACGAAGAACACAGGGGCACTGACACTCGGGGCTTGGCACGAGAGAGCATAATGGGCAGTGGGTCTACGTTGCAATACATTACTTAACGAGGGGTCTAAGTTCAACACGCTTATGTATATAATATATTAAATAAAAAAGACGCACTTTAGTGATGATGACGAGCCAAAATGTAAACTCATACCCGCGTCGTGAACACGCGCTTTATTTACGTGATCCAGTCATTTTATGTGTATTTTTTCATAATTAAAAAAATAAGATTATGTATTACTAAATTTTTTTAAATTATATTTTAATATAAGACTAAGAATTATTCAAACAGAGAATTTAGTTTCTTTTTTTGGGCTTAATAATTTTGGTGAATGATTTAATTTTTTCAAATATAATAATATTATTTCAATTAATATATTAAAAATTAAATAATATTGTTTCTAAAAATTAAATAATATTTAAAAATACAACTTAATTCATTATCATCTTTAAAAAAAACCGAATATAATTAAAATTTAAGTTATTTTGTTTAGGATAAAGTCTAGATGCATCAAGAATTAATTTGGTAATAAAGGTATTCTAATACTTTATTGTAAGTTTAAAATTGATTAAATCTATTTCAATTTATTAATTTTAGATTAAATCATTTGTTATGATCAATTGAATCTAAAAAACATCTAAATTTTAATCTGATTAAATTAAATTTAACTCATTAACTTTAAATTGATATTTTTTCTGCCAATATTGTAAATATTTTTAGGTATTTCTAAGTGTTTTTATATACAAAAATTGAATTTTCTTTTCATTAAATATATTAAAAGATTTATTAAATATATATAATTACTAAAAATGAAAAAAGAATAATATTCTTATTCGGATAATAATGCAAAGAATAATCAAAAGCATATATTCTAAATGGAGATAAGTTACATTCCAATACCAAAGCCTTACTTTATTTCAAAATTTTATATTCTTATAAGTTGATATAACTTGCAGCTTAAGTTCCAACTTCCATAGTTCCATGTGCCAAATGCAACCAAGTTGATGTTCTGGGCAGGATTGAATTTTCAGCAGATGCTATTCCTGACTAGACTGATATCTGCATTGGATTTGACACCAATTTAACAAGAGCATGGCTTCTTATTCAATCCCTCCTGTCATATTCTTTGTAAGTTGGGATGGCAATAGGCTATGGCTGAGTTCAATTCGATGCTTTAGTTCCACGATTTGAGGTTCGTTTAATTGAATTTGGTCATTTTTTTTATTGTATTAGCTTAAAATGAGATAAGTTAATTCTTAAATTCGAATTTGACTTAAAACTCTGATCGATTTAAATGTATGTTTTGACTTTGAATTAGATCTGACAAGTTTGTCAATCTTATTATAAGATCTAAGTTTGAATTAGATTGAATCAATTTGTCGAATTTATTATAAGACTAAATCGAATGAATCAGATTCGATAAGACTTTTGAACAAGTTTTTCTTTTTTTCTTTAATTTAGTCCGCAATCCAAACACTTCTTGAGCTAAAATGTCAAACTGAACCACAGTTCACAGCCACATGTTTGCTTTGTGATTTACTTGCCGACTGAAATGAGTCAGAACAGAGCCCAAAGACCAAAGCTTTCATTTCAGGAAGATGAAAATTTCAATGAATATGACGTGGTTTATGTTTCTGGTCTCTGAATCACGAGGAAACATCACAATCTTTTAACGAGTGTCACATTCACATATCAAAGAGTAACTTTCAGAGCACAGAACTGTCAGTGCAGGTTGGTTTATTGTCAAATGCTGCCCTGTAAATGCGTATGACTGAGGCTTGGCTCCTAAAATTACGGGGTTGGAAACCAATATTGTTACTGTAAATGCATGACTAAGCTTAACTCCTAAAAATCAGTGGTCTGAAATCAAATTGCGGCATCCTAAATTCTGTCAGGAACTCAACTTCATTAAGGCAGGTTCTAAATCTTGCAGGAAACAATGCTTTGCAAGTGATTATGTAACCGTAAATGCATATGACTGAAGCTTAACTCCTAAAAATCCGGAGTCCGAAACCAAATTGCTGCATCCTGAACTCTGTCAGGACTCAACTTCATTAAGGCAGGCTCTAAATCTTGCAGGAAGCAACGCTTTGCAAGTGATACTATTACTCTAAATGCGTATGACTCAACCTTATTAACTCCTAAAAATCCGGAGTCCGAAACCAAATTGCAGCATCCTGAACTCTCTCAGGACTCAACTCCATTAAGGCAGGTTCTAAATCTTGCCTTTGCGAGTGATATTGTTACTGTAAATGCATGACTCAAGCTTAACTCCTAAAAATCCGTAGTGTGAAACCATATTGCAGCATTCTGAAGTCTGTCAGGAGTCAACTTTATCAAGCCAGGTTCTAAATCTTGTAGAAAACAAACTTTTGCATGTGATACTATTACTGTAGTACGTATGACTCAAGCTTAGCTCCTAAAAGTCCAGAGTTCGAAACCAAATTGCAGCATACTGAAATCTGTCAGGAATCAACTTTATTCGGCAAGGTTCTGAATCTTATTTTGCAAGTGCAATGGATAGTTCACACAAGTCACCAGGATCTGGAAAGATTATTGCTCTGCAGAAATCATAAATGGAACGAAAACTAGACATGATAACCAAAAACAGTGAATCCTCTGCCAATTATTTCAGCACCAGAGAACCAGGCAAAGCACTCCACTCCAAAAAGAGCAGCAATCCCAGCATTATCTAAAGTGATCCTGGGCTTGCTTTTGATGTAAATTTTGAGGTCGTTTAGCTCCTTCCAAAATGCTCCATAACGATTTGGAATGCTGCAGATTAGAACAAGTTGCATAAATTACTGACATAAAACTGACAAGCAGATGCCAAAAAATTCGGTAAATTTTGCATTACCTGGCTAGGCGAGTGTAGAATAGTTGATTAGAAAGTTCATTGCATCTCTCTATAGTTGGAGGGTCTTGGATATATTGCTTGTTTTGTTCTAACAACTTGTTGTAGTATTCACGTGCATGCTTGGCTGCAGATTTTGAAGCTTCACTCATTGCCTTGGGTTGGAAAACTGGTAATTTTGCTGCCATGGATGCCACTTGAATGGCCTTAGATTGCAGCACAGGCAGCTTGGACGCCATAAGTTCTGTAACTTGAAGTGAGAAGAAGTTTGGTTTTGGAACATATCACCATAGAGAAAAGAAAATTCCAAACTTTCCAAGAAAATCAGGCTTCTGTCTCAGTGACTTGATGAAAAATGGAAAGCAAATATTGAAAACAAAATGAAACAAAGAGGTGTAATTGACAAAAGATATGTTCTTTTTATGGGAGATTTAAGAACAATTGGCTTTCTAGTTATAGCAAGTTTAAGATCACTACTTCCTATACAAATTGAACTTGTTCAGAATTCAATCAGTCCCTCTGCATCTAATCATACAATAACAAAATTGGTAGTTTGACATAATCCCAATGTGTCATCACAATCAAAATTTCCAGATTGCCAAGCTTGAATATTGTTCTCCAATGTTCCCAAGGGATGGTCCATAAAAACCCGGCAAAAAATCGGATTTTCCATTGAAAGTAATGAGGACAAGAAAGACTTGCAGCCTACCTTTCAAGAATCAGGATGGGATTTTCAAGGGTCATGTTCTATAGCAATACCTAGAGGCACTAAAAGCTACTGAGAAGCTTTCATTCATGGCAAATATTTCGTATCATCCAACACACACAGACACAAGATCAGACACCTAACCTAAGGAATATGCTTCATAATCTCCAAGGAGACAGACAATACAACTTGTTGCATATAATCTTGTACATGTCGTAATGAACATGGGATCCTATGAAGCACATACATTACCTTTGATCAGTGTCTGTAGTTTATGATGGTGTGAGAATGAATGCTTAAGAAGGAAAAGGAGGCTTAAGCCCTGAAAGAAAAAAAGAAGTGTATGGAAAGATAGATTAACAACTTCACTATTACTGCTATAACTTCTTGTCTTCTCTCCAAGATAATAGGAGTTCTCGTTTTTGGAAACCAATTTGGACTTACTCTCTGAGCTTAAAAGTTGGTGGAAAAAGTCTAATATGCTCTTTAAGTCTTAACCTCTACTTCAATTATATGAGGCTTAGTTCTAAGTAGTTGGGTTTTAAGTCCTAAATTAAGGTTATGATTCATTGTATCATGATTCAAAAGTTGATTAGGCTTGACGGTGAAACATATATTAAAAATTGTTTAATTACGTTTAAGTCCCTTATAACATTAATTTTTCCTTAATTCGAAGAAAACAATTAAAATATTTCTTAAAAAGATAAATTTAAAATTTTCTCATTCTTTTATACATATCTTTGCATCAATTTATAATTACACACTCCTCTTAATTTAATTAGGCCAGAAAGGATATCATGATTTAAAGGCTTGATTAAACTAAATATAAAATCTTTTCTATAATCATAATCACTTTATAATTAAAATATTAATTATAAAAATGACAACGGCCGAACCTAACAACCCAAAAGTTTATCTTAAAACGATATCATTTTAATTTATATATTTAAAAAACTAAGATCATGTTAACATTATCATATTGATCCATTACATCAAAACACAATTCAAAGCCAATTTAAGTCTTTGAAATGGCTCAATCAAACTTAAACCGTGCATCCTAAACTCAATAGTCGAGATTATCTTAATCTCGAATGATCCATTATCATCCCTAATTTATTATCTTGTTTAGGATGTGATGATTGAGAAGGAAAAGGGGGATTTTGGTGTTGAGAGGAACAGGAATAATGATGTGATGAAAGGTTTTAGCCTTTCACTTTTGCACACCTCAAGGGATATATATTATTTCTGTGTGAAAACGAAACAGTACATTTAGTGTTACTTTTATTATTAAAGAAAAAGAAAATTTGTATATATGTTTTTGCAGTTGAGAACTATGAATCTGTCAGTAACCTGCAAAAGAAGAGATTCCCTGAATGCAGAACTAAAAACAAGAACCAGTTTTCAGGAGATGGAAATCAGAAAAACAAGAGCTTCGGGTTACTGTATGTACAGGACTTAGTCCAGCGAAGAGACAGAGCTTTTACACGTTACTATGGCGTCTTTTAGTCCAGCGAAGAGACAAAGCTTTTACATATTACTATGGCATCTTTTAACTCAGTCATGTACACACACACAAGAAAAAAAGGTTGACTGCCTTCAAGCTCAAGGCAAAAATACTAATGAACAAGAAAAATGGGTAATACCCATTTCAACAGGGACTAAGCAATTAAAGAAAAGGATAAGATAATGATTCGAAACTGATTACAACTGTTCAACTCAAATCATTTATTTGATCCTTCCAAGTCAAAAAGAACAGTAGAAACTACAAACAAAAACTAAAAGACTAGCTGCAGAAACTAAAAACATCCTTCCCCACATGGATGAGATTTAAGTTTTGCAATTCAAAGTAGTCTACTTGGTAGGCCTAATGACAAAGAATCAACAACAAACGAATTACCGAAAAAAGAGAAGATCTAGATCTACCTTAAAAGGGACTAAGGGATAAAGTTAAAAGCATGACAAAGAATCAATTAAACAATGCAGTGCAAGTTTCAACAGCTCCTTCCCACCAAGATTTTGAGTAAAATGCTACATTTCCCTTAAGACCTAGTGGCAAATATTTGAACATCCTTTCTAGTTTGTGTTGCTGAACAGCTACTACAATCACATTTTCTTTAGACTTCAACCCAACACAATTCAGAACATAACATCTTCTATCTTTAGAAGATATTGGAAAAAAAGGGAAAATGGAATTTCAGGGGGGTGTCAAGAGGAGGGGACAAAGGATGGATGGAGATGAGAGAATCTAGCTGCCCACCAGAGAATAATGGTGAGTTTCTTCCTCACCGAATTTTTTAAGAGTCACCTCTGGAGCCTGATACATATAGTAGCATGCGCTGCAGGTTGAAGGAGCATTTGAAATGTGAATCCATGTAGCCTCCGCCTAACTCATTGGTGGGAAAGGAAAAGAAATCTTCTCCAATAGCAACCAAAGCGTTAACTAGCGATACATTTCTTCTCTGACCTTTTTTAAGCATAGTACATGTACAAGCTGTTAGCAGCAGCACAGGCAATGGAGTTTTCGGTAGGATGCCATGCTAGGTGCAGCAACTTAGTAGTGAAATCAAAAGAATTCCCATTTGCATCTACTCCTGGGCTTTCTGCACCTACCAAGTTTCCCCAAATTCACATGATAAAAGTTTAACAGAATAAGAAAAAAAGAAAGGGGAAGGAATCTGAATTTGTGAAGTGTGTAAAAAGGAGGCAATGAGAAGGCACTAACCCCGTCTTACAACCCGTGTTATACTGCTTAGGGATCTGGAAGGCCTTGATGGGGTCTGAACTTGCCTCCTAAAAATTATGGAGTTTGAGAAATTGATTAGCTATCTCGGTTCGGCAACGGTTTGTATTATCAGTCAGATGCACATTATTGAAAATACCTCATTGGATTTTTACTGGCTTCCAGAGTTGTGGCCTCAGAACTTCCCGGGGCACAACCAAAAACACGAAACAGATTGCTGAACTCGCATGAAATAAAAACATCAAACTGCATGTACAAGGTTGTTCACACTAAGAATGATGTAAACATACAAGTGCACGTATAGCAAATACCTGTAAGACCCTGTTGCCACTCGCAATCCATCACCACTCAAGCAGCACTCAAATTTGTCGAAGATTGAATCATTCTCATATAAGTCACACAACTGGATACATTTAATAGATGTCAAGATCACTGTGGACATGACACCAACAGCATCTTTATCTCAGACTTGTCTGAAGTAAAGAATCTAACCTTAGGTCTCAAATATTCATGAACCTGGAAGGTTGCAACTGGACCTGAATCCATATTGATATCCCACAACTAAAATAAAAAAACAGAGATAAGTGAGGGAAAAAAAAAATAGCCGAAATACATCTCAACAGGGAATCCATGCAGAAATACTCCTTATGGCGCCTGAAATACAGGAATGAATGCACAGCTTCGTGGAATTGATTAGTAGCTCTTACAGAGTAGATGTAGATCTTGGGTAGGGGTTCAACTCAGACTACTTGGTTAGGCCACAGGGAGAAAAAAGTTTCCTGAGTTGGGGAGGGCGGGAGGTGGTGTTGGTGGAAGTTCTGGGGGGAAGGTAATATAAATGGAAGGGCAGAGCCAGTAATAGGTAGACAATTAAGATGAGTTATTTTCATGTCTTGAAATGTTATTTGTCTAAATATGATCATAAATGGTCAAACCTTGAGAGTCATGTAATCACGACTTAGTATATGTCTTCCATCCTTGGCAAATTTGATATCTGATATTGAAGCAATTATCTCTGTAAAAAATGATCTAGATCCCGGCGCCTCCTGTTCCTCAAACCTGTAAAAATGGTACATCACGAACCAGTTCGTAGAAAAGAAAGTAAATGGCCACATAAATGAAGTTTATTAAGACCTTGTCCCTGATTAAGCTTCAAATTATTGAGGGAGGCCCTCTTATCCAATACTAGCCATCTACTTGTCATAATTAACTATGCACCTATAGAATGCCATAGGGAAAATAACTGAAAGCTCTTACAACTTGGCATGAGAATCACATAATGCTGACTGCCGTAAATCAATTAGTCGGATTGAGCCTTTTGAACTGCTATATGCTAATGTATTGCAATGGCTGGGATGAAATTCTGCCGAAGTTATAACCTCTGTAAAAATAAAAGAAGATAGATTCATAGTAAGATGATTCGTGACAAACAAGAAGATCTAGAAATAGAAACAAACAATCAATCAGGCAAAGCTTAATAGTAGTTTATGCCTACAATATAACTTGAGTGGAAGTTCAAAGAAATATAGACAACAAAATGGAATACAAAGTATGCAGCAGCTGGTTTCATGATTAGTTGTTGCGTGTAAAAGCCTAAAAAGTTTGAGAAGAAGGAAGAGGAATTAAGAGAAGAACATGAGAAGGGAAAAACCAAAACAAATACCAAATCCCAGAGCCACCAAATTGGAATAAAACTTTAACAAGTTTATACATCCACAATACAAAGGCTGATAAAAATCTAAAAGGCATAAAGCTTACCAGTTAGGTCCTCCATATTTGCAGGTTTCACATCTACAATATTGAAACTCTGGTTGCTAATTTCCAAGTTCCAAAGATTTATTCGCAGGTCATCAGCTGATATAAAAGTTTCACCGTCACTGGAACAAATGAGAGGAAGTGGCATAATCAGTAAAGCATTACAAACTCAAACCTAAGAGCTTATAAACTGTAATTCATACAGATGACAAGTTTATCACACACCCAAAAAGAAGATTATTAAAAATCCAAGAAACCAAAAAAGTACAAAAAAAAGGTGTTGAATTAACATGAGTCATCTTTATCAATGTTTATTTGAATATTAGAAATTATTATATCATTATTATCTTTTTGGTTTTACCTTCCACAACTATAAAAACTCCGGCGGCTATGTTATTTTCAATTTTTTGAATTATCAAATTACGATCATATAGTTGCTAAAGAAACAAAGTAACTCTAAAGAAAAAAAGCATAGAATCACCTGTTGCTCGAAATTGAATTGATATGATAATCATGAGCATGAGCATACACCCTTCGGCATCTAGCCACAAGGTTAGTCTCAGTGCTAGTTACCTAAACGGTAAAATGAGGGATCAGACTTCAACAAGCTCAGCCAAGTAACTAAAATCTAATTCCATCTTATTCAAAAAAAAAAAAGGATGATTATGAATGTCTGATAGCCATTGCCAATGTTGCAAACCATTCAGAGGAACCATAGCTATCAACAAAAGCAGAAAGGTACATTTCATGAGGTACATGGTGGGAGGATGCTCAAATATACCTCAATGGTCAAATAAAGATAGAACAACTATAACATGGTAAAAAAAAGTTCCAAGTACAACTACCACAGGTAGACGCAGTGATGGAATGCCCCCAGATGGGAACTCAAAGTCATTGCTCAGTGAAGTGTATGCCCCGTCTGGGCATCCTCCATTTTCCAGGTAAGTTCTGGCACTATTTGAGTTGCTTGAACTAGCAGCACTACCATTTCCTACAGCACTTGAGGGGTCCAAATTCATCTCAGAAATTTTTTTAACCTTCTTTTCTTGGACCTGTACAATTCTCCAGATAATATGAAAGATGTAAGTTCGATAGTAAACAACTAACAGTAGACAAAAAGGTTTAAAATAGTGCTACACAGTACAAAAATCAGGTTAAGAGCATCAAAGTCTCCAGCAATCATCATGCACTTACAAGCCCAGTTGTTAAAGAGAGAATCTCGTACAAGTAATTCGGTTCTGTATGTCCCTAATTCATTATCCAAGACCCTCATCTACTGACACAATGTTATCAATAGTACAGAGATGCACCATTAATAGGTTGCAATTACCCTATTTTTATGATGTCAGCATAATTCGGGCCCACTATGGACCATTCATGCCGTATCCCTAACCTATATAAATCTCCATTTTGGTGAAATATTTTTGCTTCCTAACCCAACACTAGCACACAAATACATCTACACTGCCAACAAATTGGAAGAAAATGCATAATGGACTCAGTAATAGTCAATCATTATCTTAATCAAATTCACAAAGTTAAAAGATAACTTCAAGAGACCATTCCTTACCTTCCAAAATTTGATAGTTTTATCATTAGTAGATAAAAGAAAAAGAGCACCATTTGCCATTTGACACCATCTGATCTTGTTGATTTTCTCCTCTATTTCCAAACTCTTGAGATAATCAAACTGTTATAATAGATGGGAACATAGCATGAATATTGACAGTGTCAAGTAAAAAGATAGCATGTAAGAAGTGCATCTACAATAACCCTGGAAAATCATACCTCAGGCTCATGGCTCTGAAACTCTGTTTTATAGCGAAATTCAGGATGCCTGCCAACTGGGTACTCCGTTTTCTCTAGTTCCCTTCTAGATGCTCCATGCTGTAGTATATAGAGAAAAATATCCTTTAACTTGGCCACTTGCAGCACCAAAATCAAATTAAGGAACCATACACAAAATTTAAATTTAAGAAAAAGCCTATGAGAAAGAAGGGACGCACATCCTTTGTATCTGTCCTCTCAAAGAGAACCACACGCCCCCCACGGTCACCAGTAGCAAGATGATCACCGCTTTTATCAAATTCAATGGCTGAAATAATATCGACTGCAGAAGTATACACAAAACAATATTTAAATATTTAAGACAACACGTAAAGAGAAAAAAAAGTACATTTTTATTATCTTTTTCACAAAAGGTTGTCCATAGATTTCGTAGATCATAAAATTCCTGGGCTGGAAAATATCAAATGACCGATTTACAACACAAGATCATCCATCCCAATGTATGTGTTCAGAAGAAATATATCCTGCAAACCGAACATCCAAAAAGAAAAGAAACTGGCCAATGAAAATGTCATTTGTCAAATTTAGTCTTCATCAGATTCACACTCATCCTCACTGCTCCTTCATCATATCTATACTGAAAAGTTTCTCGGACACATTAAATGTTAGAATTCTTCCACATTTTTCTCCAAGATTTAGCACAACAAGACTATAGGAGTGACACTTTACACTACATGCTAACTTCTTAGGAGCAATTCACTCAAGTCAGAACCATCTAATTGTTTTCCCAGATCATTAACTCTTTGAATTCTACCTCAACCATTTTATACTCGCAATCGTGCCTCACTTTTCTATCACACTAGAATTAGCAACCAGCAAGCGGAGATATCCATCTAATCATCCTTATTCCCAACAAATTTTCTTCTCTAATATGGTACCTCTTGACACACGAGCAATCTCGATAAAAGACCTTATTAATTATAAACAGATTCTAAAAGAATGAAACAGTTCCAATTGATTGATCCTTCCATTCATACACTTCTACCAGATCATGTTGGATTGCCTAAGAAAGGTACCTTTTCCATCAGAAGTTGCAACTTTGATAACAACTTATTTGGTCAGTATGCCAAATTCAGGGGAAAAAAAAGACTTATGTTTTCACAAACTAGGTTTGAGAACAATTCGGGAGGGGCCTCATAACCACTTATAACAAATATCTACATTTCAAGTAAAACCGACAAAGTAAGATTGCTCTATTCAGTAGATTTGTGCATAAAAAAAGAAACTTTACAAGAATACGTAACTGTTTCTCATATTTTAAATTGTTCTTGAGCTCAAAATAGAAAGATCTGGGGCAAATGTGCATGCATATATTTGAGCAAGAAAAAAAAAAAGCTTAACCATCATCACGAAATGCCTGGATATGAAAAATGGATTTTCATAACAGAGAAAACTATCATCCACAAAAATGAAATCATACTCACTTGAGCAAATCAGAAACACAAACCTGATTACAACCATTTCTGAATCAAGTGTTAAGACGACCATATCAGCTACTAGTCCCCAGTAACAATCACTAAGATCCAATAACACTCACCAAATGTATAACTTTTACAACTAGGATGCCCCGGTTAAATCACCAAAAACACATTGCATTAACCAGTATTAGAAAACAAATAGATAATCCACTTTTCCACTAACTCGACCAAGCTGGCTCTCCACACTCCCTCTTCCTCAAATTGTTTAAACGCTCGATCTCTATCGATCACTAAACTTCTTCCAAATCACAAACCAAACCCCAAAACAAAAATGAAAAGCACTCATTGACCCACAAACCTAAAAAACCGATTCATCATCGACCCACGATCCGTTTCGGATCTACAAACCAAAAATAGCCCTTTATAAACTAGTGAAGACACAGAAAATTAACTGGATCCAAATGAACAGAAACCTATACATAACACCTCAAATACGTATCAAATTTACCTTCTTGCACTTCTTCGCCGGCGGTTCGCTCGCCGAAGACCTGAGAAAATTTCCACTCCAAAGACTGCGGTGGGCCCGCCGGAGCTGCTGGGACCTCATCGCCACCGTTCATTTTCAGCTTATTCTCTCACTCTCGCTCTGTTTTCTCCTTTTGTTTGCTTCAACGACCAAATCAAAGGCTCGAGATTTAAGTCTCTCACACACACAAAAACAATCAGAAAGATCGCATCTTTAGCTTAGATAGAACAAAAACCACAAACCCCATCAGTCGATGTTCTCATCTCTTCCTATTTCTTGTCAAATGAGAGGTTTTGTGCCCAATTCAACCATTGAAAAACAGAGCCTTTTGGGTTAGTTTTTTTTTATTTTCTCTCTCTTCCCTTTTTTTTTTCCTCTTTTTCCTTTTTCTCTTTTCTCTCCTCTGGAATAAAGAAATAAAATTCCACTTTTCTCTCAAAGAATTAAAACAAAATCCCAAAATATTAAAAAGAAAAGTCATTGTCCCTCTAAAAGGACAAAATGGTCTTTTCGTTTTTTATCATTCAAATCACAAAAACTAACATTTTAAAAATCGAACTTACTAGGATAATTTAACAATAAAATTTTTAAATCAGTTCAATTTTTAATTTTAAGTTCAATTTAGTATAATAATTTTTATTTTAATAAGTTTATTAATTAATAGACTAATTTTTATAAATTAATCAATTTATATAAATTAAAATAAAATAATTATTCTTTGATCATTTTTAAAATTCTTTAATTTTATTTAATTTTTTATAATATCAATAAATATTTTAAATTTTAAACATCTTATTTATCAATTTAAATTTTATTCTGAATTAAAAAATATTGACTAAAATACCACTCCCCCTCCCTCACTCTCTAGTTTATCTCTTAATAATGGACTTTTCTTGTCTTTCCTTTTCTCAATAAAATTTTCCTGATGTATGATAATCTTACGTATTATTTTAATCCTTTCATAACAGACGTCTTTCATTGGCTGCTAACCTGTTGGGGCATCATCTGGTTGGTCTTTGAATTCAAGCATGTATGCCATCTTTGAGGGCAGGTTAGGTAAGGTAGGAAAAGACATGTCTGTCCTTTATCATTTTATATGTTTATGGTGAGTTCCCATGGCGTAATTATCAATGAGGATCACTCAATCCAACGGCTGTAAATACTTTGGGTATTCTAAGTCACATTACATCTAATTGTATGATCTTGATTTTGTATGTTATTTGGCATCACCACCAAATCTTGTGATTTATTGCACTTTCTAGGGTTCATAAGACAAATTTAGGCTATTAGAGGGTAGACACAAAGCTCATAGTCTATAGCATGTGTCTTGGGATTGTAACCTAAATTAGGGCACACATCCATTGAGGTTCAATTGCCAATTGAAATGGTCTCAACATTTCAATGTCTTGCACAAATTGTCTAGATAAACTTATGTACTTTCATGGATTATTGTCCTTTTTTCCAATATTGACCTTTTTTTTCAATATCTAAGTAATTTTTTTAATGAACTTATAGTTATTAAAAGGTATTATAGTTAAAAAAATAGAAAAAATGTGATATCCTCCACTAGTTCAAATATTAGTGATAAAAGGTAATATTTGATGCCTCTAAGGGGATGATCGAGTTGGTAGAGTAGAAGATATGGGGTCAAAAAATTATGTGTTCAAATCCTCTTATCTACACTTTGTTGATCGAGTCTGTCGTACAGGACTTGCATAATACAGAGTACTCGATTGGCGTGATTTATAGGCTATTGCGTTAATTCAGAAATTTATCTAGTGCACATCTAAATGATGACAACTACGAGTTCCTCTGTTTCAAAACAAAAAAAGGTAATATTTGACAAAAGAAGATTTTCCATTCTAATCTTTGAATGTATCTATGACTTAAATCTTCACTTTTTGAAAAGATAGTGAAAATCTGCTAGTGGATTATAGTAAGGCAACAAAGATTGGCATCTCATTGAATTGTGCACTTGCCAATCTCCTTAGGTAGCTATCATCCTTTTGGGTAGATGCTTGAGTTGAACACATGAGCTTTACATCTATAAATGGAACAACATATTGAGATCCAAAGTCCAAATTTTTTCCTTATTTACTAACCTTTAAAATTAACCAAAGAGTGAAAAGTAGGGAAGGAAAAACACCATGGCCCACTAATTTTGACAAAAAAAATAATGAATCAATTTTATTTTAATCAAAATCTGAGTTGAATTAAAATTTTAAATTATATAAAATTTTTAAATCGAGCTGGGTTATGATAAAATTTTATAACTCAAAATATTATAATTAAATTGATAAAAATAGCATTATTTTATAAAAAATAATAAAACAATATTATTTTATTAAATTCGAATCTATTTTAAAATTTTTAAAGATTCCTCGTAAAAAGAAGTTTATGATGTGACAAGTAAAGAAGGGAAAATAATATAACCTCGCTAATTTTGATAAAAATAAAGGAATTAAAATTTATTTTAATTAAATTTTAAGTTGAATTCAAGTTTTAAAATATTTTTTTAACTTAAGTCAATTTAATATCTGATTTGAAATAAATTTATCAAATTGATAAAAATAATATTATTTTATTAAACTCAATTGTACTTTATATTTTTGGTAATTCCAAATAGCTTCACCAACTACCGTCTTAATAGAAAGTAAGGGAATTTATGATGTGAATCCTACACTTTAAGGCTTCAATTTATATAAGCTTGAGAATGAAAGTTTATGATAGTTATGGCCTGATAATGCCAACAAAGAAGCAGGAAGTAGACCAAGAGCACCAAATCATGCCTTGCTAGAAGGAGAAAAGGACAAAGCCAGAAGGTTTGTCAATTTCTTATTTTACTTTTTTTTTAATAATAGTGAATCTGCAACTCTATTTTAAATACATATTGAGTCAAAATGTAACAAAACAAATAATACTGGTCATAAAAAAAATTTTCTTAAATTCTAAGCTGAACGTTGAAATAGTAAAATAAGATATTTAAGGTTTAAAAGGTTCAACTGATATTCGACTGTTATAAAATTAAATAAAATTAAAGAATTTAAAAAGTGACCCTTATCTATTGAAAAATTTAAAGTTGATCTGAAAAATGATATTGTTAAATAAAAACTAATTAGTTTATTATGGTTTATAAAAAATGATTAATTTATAAAAATGACCGATTAATTAATAACTGATCGGTTTTTAACAAGAGAAATTATTAAATTAAATCAAACTGAAAAGTTGAAAATCAAACTAAAAAAATAACTAGTTTAAAGCTTTTACCGTTAAATCAATCAAACCGGTTGGATTTTTAAAGCATTGATAAAATCATAACCTACATCAATCATCTACCATGCCATCTTGTAAGTATAATTCTCTAATATAGCGTCAGTCCTTAAAAGGAGAATGTACTATGAAACTATTTACCTAAAAAAGACACGACATCTTTAGGCCTGAACTCTGTGTCAATTCTCAACCACTGTTTTAATATACCCAATGTAGTGTGTTATTTTTGGACAACCAGGCTTGTTTCAAACACTTGGCCCAACGTGATCATGAAATGGGGTTAGTTGGTATATAATACTAGCCCAATAAGGAGGTGGCTCTTTATGACCCAAATTCATAATGGCTTTTTAAGGTCTGGCTAAAGGAAGAAGAATACGATTTTGTTTTAAATGAACCGTTCCATCAATTTAACAGTAGAATTTTCAATTGATCAATTTTTTAATTTAAATTTAAATTTTTAGTTTAAAAAACGAGACTTTTAGACAAATACATTGCTTAAGTATAAACAATGTTTAAATAGTTAAAAGGATAATGTCACCGACGATCATGGCTCCACCGTGCACCCTTTAGACGGTCACGGGTATTTTAGGGCGTTTAGAGTAGATGGAGCCAAGAGGGAGGTCACGTTCATGGCTAGGTACGTGAAAATCGAGGCTCAAGTAGAGGAGTACGACCCGGTGACCAGAAGGTGGTGATTTCACTCATCGAGGTCCGTTCTCGGTGTTAAAAGGTGGTCGGAAAGTTGGGAACGTTAAGGTGATGAAAAATGTAGCGAACACGAGCGTGTTGAAATGGGGTAGTAAGCTACTGTGTTTGTGGGAAGGTGGCGATCCATATGAGATCGAATCAGGGACCTTGGATGCCATCGGGAAATTGAATATGATTAACGCACATGAAAAATCGACTGTTGATGATGTGATCAATGGAGGTGATGCCTTGGATGTCACCGCCGGTTTGTTGCAGCCGGTCCTACGTGAGGATTTGGCCCAAAAGGAGCTAATCTCTTCTCTACACCATATCATGGATAAATCTCATGATTACCAGTCACTGGTGATACTACTTGTGTTGACTGAGTTGGTGCAGCTCTACGACTTCGCTGTTGGTTCATTATTCTGAACGTAAATGGACAACGAACGCGACGTTCTATAAGGTAAAGAACGGCAAGAATAGCGTCGGCTGTTGAAGCGGCAACGATGGTGGTGATCTCTTGAAGTTGTATCAATTCAAATGAAGTAACCAAATCCGAGTTAAGGGATACTGCCATCAGGAAGGCTTTTATTTTATTTTTTTCCACTAACCTCTGCCTGGTTTCCTCTATATGTTCTTGTGTGTTGTGGTGCCACCAGTTCAGGACCATGCTTGTTTTCTGATGATACGGGTTTTTCCACGCCACGGAGGTCAGGTGGAGGTACTGCTCCTGGCGTTAGAGATGGCAAGAATGCACATCGGTGCTTAGCTCTGTGGGAGGCGTTTCGGCGGAACGCGCTACATGTGAGGTATGAGCTGCTTCCGAGGTACGCCTGTCAACTTTTGCTTTTTTTTTTTGCACTGTAATTGTCATTTCGGGTAGCTGGCTCTAAACCTCTGACGAATTGCGCCTCTGTTGTCCCCCTAATACGGTATGGTCACCTGTCTTTTCCCTATGTGAGCCGTTGGTTATTCTTTGTAAACCTGCTACTTTTTCTTTCACTGTGTTCTATTTAGTTTCCTCATGACCAAAGTCTCTCTTTACAAAGTTTCCCTCTGTATTGCATCTCTTTAGACGCACTGCTTCTTAACTCAACATTTTTTTAATTGCATTCCCTTTTTAGTAAAATTCTCTCTGGCAAGCGTCTAAAAGATACTACACCGCCCTCTTTATTTTCATGTCTCTTCAATTACTTTTACTTTTTGCTTATAGTAAATTACGTTTCTATCTCCCTTACGTATATGTTGGCATGCTTGGTATTTGTTTACTCATCTTTTTTTTGTTGACTGGCTTTTTAATTCTTCGTGGTTGGCTCCTGTGTTGAAAATTTTCTTATTCTTCATTAGCGGTATTATTCTTATTTTTCTTATTATTAATAGTTTATTATTACTAGTATCAGTATTTATTATTATTATTATTATTATTTTATTATTATTGCTATTATTAGTATTTTTTATTGGTGTTGTTATTCTTCTTCTTATTATTATTATTATTAGTACCGTTATTATTATTATTATTATTTATTTTTCTAATTATTATTATTAGTTTTATTAGTATTTACTTCTTAGTATCTTTTTATCTTTTATTTTTATTTTTCCCATGTGTTGCTTGAATTATTGATATTTGATGATTTGATTTTTTTATCCGGAAATTATTGCCTTTTAGTGTTTTGCTCCTAGTATATTGGGTTTCTGTCATTATTAGTCTTCTTATTCTTATTTTTATTTTTATTTTTACTATTATTATTATTATTATTATTATTATTGTTGTTGTTATTGTTGTTGTTGTTGTTGTTGTTGTTGTTGTTGTTTTATTTTATTTTATTTTCCTATTCTTATTCCTACTTTTACTATTATTATTATTATATCTTATTACTATTATTTTTATTTTTATCACTATTATTATTATTATTATTATTATTATTATTATTATTATTATTATTAGTATTAGTATTATTATTATTATTATTCTAGCATTATTATCTTATTAGTATATTTTTACTCTTTTATTTATCTATTGCTCTATTTTTTATTATTTATTTATGTAATTATTTTTATTATTTTTATTATTCAGTAGGTCGCTTTTTCGTGGTACTTGACGTTTATTTTAGCTGTATACTTTTTTTCTTTTTTTTCGTGAGGGTGCAACTTTTAGTGCTGTGTTTTTAGTAGGCTCGGGTCCTTTAGCGGCTCCTTAGGAGTAGTCCTAAGAGGCGAGTGACAACCCAAGACAGGAGGATGTCTTCAATTCGAGCTGGTGGATCTAGTGCGAGTGGGTCGAGGTGTGCAGTAGGCCGGGCTGAAGGAGGAAAGGACGTACTGAGAGTCGGATCTTGGAACGTTGGGACCCTAACGGGTAAGTCCTTAGAACTAGTGGACATTTTATATAAGTATATGATACAAATCGCAAGCATCCAATAGACAAAGTGGGCATGAGCTAAAGAAAAGGAGTTTGGAGGTTTCAAACTGTGGTACTCGGGAAGTACACAGAAAAAGAATGGGGTAGGTATCCTGGTAATTAAGGACCTTATAAGTAAAGTCGTAGGGATTACGAGAGTAGATGATAGAATTATGGTGGCTAAAATTGTATTTAGTCAGGTAGTTCTCAATGTTGTCTGTGCATATACACCGCAAGCGGGGTCAGACTTTCAGCAAAAATGACTGTTCTGGGAGGCGCTAGACGGGGTACTGCAACAATTTGCTGTTACAGAGCAGATCATCCTTGGAAGTGATTTTAATGGACATATAGGAGCTGGTACAGATGGTTATTCAGGTGTCCATGGGGGCTTCGGCTACGGCATTAGAAATGAAAATGGGATTGCTTTATTAGATATAGATGTGACTTATGAGTTAGTCATCGCAAATTCCCTTTTTAAGAAAAATGAGGCTCACTTGGTAACTTTTCAAAGTAGCTCTTCCAAAACTCAAATCGACTATCTCCTTGTCAGGAGCGGTACCCGATCATGATGCAAAGATTGCAAAGTCTTATATGCCTGTCAAGCGTAGGCATATAAAACAGTTGTTGGTAGCAGAAATGCGTATGCTTCGCTAGATGTATGGCATTACAAGGAGGGATAAGGTAAGGAATCAGGTGGTGAGAGATCGACTACGGGTAGCCCGCTTTGCCGACAAGCTGAGAGAGACTAGACTTAGGTGGTATAGGCATATGCTTAAGAGGCCTGTCAACGATCCGGTACGAAGATGCGAAGGCATTACCCTTAATGATTGTAAGAGGAGAAGAGGGCGGCCTTACAAGAATTGGCGGGAAGTGATCAAAGAGGATATGTC
>JANQBM010000005.1:3829698-3861858 GCA_025594535.1 Erythroxylum domingense
CGCCACCCTCGCGGGGCACGGATTCGGGTATCACTGTCGATATCGGGTTCGGGTTCGGCGGGAGTGGGGTGTTACAATAGCAATGGGCTAGTCCACACATTTTTTTAAAATTATAAATATAGAATAACTTAATTTTTTTAATTGAATCTGGATCTAGACTGCCTAAGCTCAGTCTTACTTAAAATCCAACTATTTTAAATAAAACGATTTTATTTTGTTTAGAATAATTAAGCTTCGAGTCAATTTAAGTCTGGGCCTAATCCATGAGTTAATCGATTGAAAACAACTAAATTTAAGCCCATAAGCAAAATATTGTCATCCTGACGGTGTACTCTCCAACTAGTTTTTTTGTGAGTCTTTTACAAGATAATTTAAGTTTTTTCTTTTTATCATTTACACTTCAATATTTAACAAAAGATTTAATTAAGTTTTGTTGTTATTTTTAGTACTATTTTGCACTTGAATATTATTAAAATAGTACTTACTAAACTTTGAATATGATACAAACGTTGTAACAGAGATGGTGGTAAGGAATTTATATACTAGTAAGATTTTTTCTGAATTATTATTATTATATTTGTTGTTGTCCAGAATATGAATTTAGTCAAAACAGATTTAATTCCTAATAATGAGAAAATCTTGCATACAAAAAATGACATAAGAATGCTACTATTATTGCATCATAGTTTTAGTTTTAGTTTTTTTATTTTATAGAACATATTTATTTCAAATAAGAACAAAAATTTAATTGGTTGTTAATATTAATATAGTTATATTTTTATTACTAATGATAATTGTATATTAGATGAAATTTAAAGATAATTATTTTAAATTAATTAAATTTATTTTAATATCTTATATAATATTTATTAATAAAAATTATTTTATTTTATTTAAATAAATAATTTAAAATTAATACTTATTTTAACTATATTTTAATTATTAAATCAAATTTTACATGTTTTGAAGATATTTTAAAATTTAATTATATTATTAATAATTATTAATTTAAATTAAATTAATTAAATTATTAAATTATTCATAAACTTATTAATAATTAATTTTCGTTAATTAAATATATGATCTTAAATTAAATTATTTATAATTGTTATTAATAACTAATATATTAATATATTAAATAATATATATTTAGTTGAAATTATAAGAAAACAAAAAATTACTTTTTGTGATTTTCATAAATTTTGAAAAATGGAGGAAACCAAAACTAAGAGCAAAAATTAAAAACTCATATAAATATGTTTTTTTTTACTAAACTTGAAATCAAAAATAGAAAACCAAAAATATAAATAGAAATAAATAGACGCTAAGTCTCTTATTATTGTTGGCTTTTGGCCATATTTAAACTAAATATGATACTTAATATGGCTTTAGTTAAATTATTTATATATTTTGAAAGTATCATAGTTTTTAAATCATAATTTGAAATAAGACTCAATTCATGCAACTGCAAATTCTTACCTGGAAACTAAAGCATATAATAGAAATAATAAACAAATATAATCTTTACTTACAAAAGTAGCAATATTGGAAATTTTAAGTTCAATTGCTAAAGTCTTATTTATTTATTGCTCTAAATTAATACATGATCTTGTCATAATGCATTATTGGACCATGGAGAGTTGATAACACTATTCTCCCTAGAATAGAGTCTCCACTATCCATTATGAATAGCAACTGTTAAAATCTAGAAAAAGTGTTATTCCTACAACTAGATCAGTACTCAGCTACAAGCTTGGAGAAGTAGGAATTGGTTTCCACCAGATTTGAAGGTTCATCATACTCCACCAATGTCCCTGCATTTCACCAATTTAGTAGTATCAGAATTCCCTTTGGTAGGCTCTATTAATCAGTCTGAAAAAAAAAAAAAAGTGATCCATTTAACTTGGAAATCTATACAGATGAGTCATACCTAATGGAAGCATGATGAAAAGGAGGAAAAGGAAACGGATGCATACCATAAGAAAGCACCATGACCATGTCACTGTCTATAATAGTTGGAGTGATAGGAACCTCAACAGAGACTATATTATTAATATGTATAGAAGATGAAAAACAAGTTTGAGCAAGCCCCCCACCTAGTAGAACCAGGCCTAAATAAACCTTACAATGATTACCAAAACCATACCCCTCCCTATCCTCAGTGTTTAGCTATATCTCTTCTCATTCTCTCTCCATAACTACCTTCTAACAAACTTGCCTACATGGCAACTGACTATCCTCTCTTTCCCGATTTGTTCCTACGAGTGTAGGTTTTAATGGGCTTAGTTTGTATAGGCTAATTAATAGGTGAATTGCTAACAATTCCCTCCTCCTCAATAGACACCTTGTTCTCAAGGTGAATAGAAGGGAATTGTCCCTTAATGAAATATGTATCCTCCCATTAGATAAGCCATTATTGAATCTTTCTGCCTTTAGGCTTGATGATGTGTGAAGTCAGGACTGCCTCTGGCTCAACCCTTTTAGAAATGTCTACCTCTAACCCTTGAGGAATATCTTGCTCAATAGGGTGGTCACCCAACACCCTCTTTAGCTGGGAAACATGGAAAACTAAATATACCTTAGCTGTAGGTGGAAGTTGTAATTTGTAAGCAGCCTGCCCTACCTTTCCAATGATTTTAAAAGGGCCATAATACCTTGCAGATAACTTAGGACAGATGCGTCTTGCCATGGTGAGCTGTCTATGTGGCTTTATCTTAACATAGACCAAGTCTCCTTCCTGGTACTTTACCTCCCTCCTATGAGCATCTGCAAATTTCTTCATCGAAGACTAGGCAAGAAGTAAATTGTGCTTAAGCTGACGTAAAGCCTCATCTCTATTAACTAAGGCTAGTGCTACTGATTCCACTTGAGTTTCTCCTTGAAAAAAGTGCAGTATAGATGGTGGTAGGCGACCATATACATCTTCAAAAGGAGTCCTCCCAATTGAAACATGGTAATTAGTATTATAAGAATATTCTGCCCAAGATAACCAATGAGACCAATGTTTAGGCTGCTCAAAGGTGAACCAACAAAGGTAGGTTCCCAAACACCTATTAACCACTTCTATCTAGCTGTCTGTTTGGGGATGATAGGATGGACTCATTTTCAATACTGTCCCTTATAACCTGAATAAACCCTCATTTTCAATAATGTCCCTTATAACCTGAATAATCCCTTTCAGAAATTACTTGTAAAAAGAGGACCTCTATCACTCAATATGGAGCCATTGTTTTAGCCATGAATGGGTGTTTTAGAAGTAGAAAATTAGCACATTTTGACAACCGATCTACTACCGCCATTATGACTTCATAACTTTGGGATTTAGGAAGCCTTGTAATGAAATCCATTGAAACTTCATCCCATACTAGCTTAGGAATGGGCAAAGGTTGCAAAAGACCAGCCAGAGATAAAGCCAAATATTTGTTCTTTTGGCATGTGACACATTCTCGTACAATTTTCTATATTGATGACTTCATTCTCAGCCAAAATAAGCCAATAGCCAACCTTTTGTAGGTTTTAAGAAAACCAAAATGTCCCGCTAGAGGAGAAGAATGATACTCCTGCAATAAATGGGGAATTAATGTTGAAGTAGGGGAGATGACTAACCTGTTCTTATAGAACAGTAAATTTTCCCTCCAATGATATTCTGGTTTAGAGCTCGTATTCTGACGTAAAATTGCCATGAGTGTATTTAGTTATGCTTCCTCCTTAATCTCCTTCCGGATCACTTTGGAAAGGGCATCTACAACCCCATTTTGCTTCCCCGACTTGTAGATAACTTCAAAATCTAAACCCAACAACTTAGTCTGCCAGTATTGCTGGTCTATTGATGGAATTATCTGGTCTAGTCGATGCTTTAGGCTTTTGTGAGCTATGTAGACTTTGAAATGCCTTCCCATTAAAACTGGTTTCCAATGTTGAATAGCTAGCACTATCCCCATAATTTCTTTCTTATAAACATACTTGGAATAAGTCAATTCAGCTAATGCCCTGCTGAAATAAGTCAATGGACGACCTTCTTGCATTAGGACAACACCCAAACTCCTCCCGGAGACATCACACTCAACTGAAAATTCCTTGGAAAAGTTTGATAAAGCTAGAATCGGTGATGTGGTCCTTCTCTTTTTTAAGTTCCTCAAAAGCCACCTGAGCTTCCTTTTCCCAAATAAACATCTTTCTTGGTCAATTCAATAAGTGGTTTCATGATTCTGTCATAATCCTTTACAAACTTTCTGCAGTACTCGAAAAGCCCAAGAAACCCTCATACTCCTTTCACATTCTTAGGTACAGGCCATGCCACAATACTCTTGATTTTCAGTGGATCCATAACTATCCCTTTGCATGAAAGAACACGACCTAAGTATTCCACAGACTGTTGGCCAAAAAGACATTTCTTTCTGTTTGCATACAAGTGATTGCCTAATAAAAGCTGTAACACCAAGGCCAGATGTTGCAGATGTTGATTCTAATATGAACTATAGGTTAAGATGTCGTCAAATAAGACTAAAACAAATTTGCGCAACAGAGGTTTGAAAATAGAATTCATAGTAGATTGTTTTGTTTAGAATAATTGAGTTTCGAGTCAGTTCGAGTTTGAGCTTAACCCATGAGTTGACCCATGAGTCGACCCATTAAAAATAACTAAATTTAAGTCCACGGGCAAAAATTGCCATCTCCATAGAGTACCCTCCAACTAGTTTTTTTTTTTTGGTGTGTTGTAATAATTTAAGTTTTTTCTTTTGATTATTAATACTTTAATATTTTACAAAAGATTTAATTAAGTTTTTGTTGTTATTTTTATTACTATTTTGCACCCGAATATTATTAAAATTATTTAAACTCTTTGTAAAAGTTAAAGTGAAAATTAGGTCTTTAAATATTGTTGTGAGAAATTATATTAAAAATTACATATGTATTTAATAAATCTAACTTGTCTACTTTTGATATCACAAAATTGATAATTAATATATTAAAAAAATCTAACTTTGTTAAAATTTAAAGCGTTATTAATATGGTTTTAAAAATATTAAAATATAACGATAGAGATTATGTTAAAAAATTTTAATAAATGTTACAGGCCATGCCTTCTTCAAATCAAGAAGTTATGGATTGCAAATGGGCCGATGAGACGACAACTGACTGAGAATGGAAATTACTTTTTTCAGGAGTTGACCCAAGTCCACCAAATAATGGGTTGCTTTAAAAATTCAGGATTCAGGCCTAAGTTTAGAAGATGATTCTGATGATTAGCTTAAGGAGTAACATGAGCCCTTGGATACTAAATTTCTGTGTGATTTATCATCAAAGAAGATCTTGTGTTTGATCAATTTTGAAAATTAGAACTTGATTTATTAAGGTTAACTTCAACAATTTCCATTATGTTTTTACTTGTTAAGGTTACTGTAATTTGTCGTAATTATACCCGTATCGTTCGCAATTATCGTAATCCCCTACAATCCACAATTCAAAACCTCGCAGACGATTAAGGGCCATGACAGAAGTATTAAGCAACATGAAGATCATTGTTGGTGTTCAGGTTTCCTCAAACTGGATTTTGAATCTTCCTCTTACTGTTTAGTTATGCTTCTGCAACAATCGACCTACTTAACTTATACTTTCTACAGATTGGTCCAAGAAACTTTGAGACATGTTCTTGCATAGCTTTGCAACAATTGACACAAGTCCGAATTCGAGCCCAACCCAGTTAGATTAAGCTTGGTCCGTTAACTTCAGGTAGACTTTTCTGCCATGATGCTTTCAATTGCTATGACTGCTAACTTATGTACACTGACATTGGATTGTTACTTATCTACATATATGGTCACAATCCTGAGAAAGTTTCAACTTTTGAGGATTACAATAGTACATGGAGCCATTCCTAATATTTTGTTTTTCTCAGTGGTCCATGTATTGAGACATTATAGAATGTTATATTATCCAGCTTGGATTGTGTTCCAAATTCAAATCTAATGGAGACCCAAATCCTCATCTTCTAAGCTTGTGAACGAGCAATGGTCCACAACCAAGAACTTGGTGCATTAATCTCAGGTAATCAATGCACTGGGCCATCCCCATATCAGAGAAAGATAAAGCATTTTGGATCACTGCATTATTTACTTTCACAAGGAAATCCATTCTGTTGCTAGCTTGTAATAAGCCCCAACCACACAAACTTCCAAGTTTTAACAGCACAGCAAGGCAGTGACGCCTTGAGGATTTCATGTGGATCTACAAAGATATAAGCAAAATGGTTCATGTACACTAGACTATTTTCATATCCAACTTGGTCTAAATCCAACTTGAAACTATATAGATAAGGTATATATATAGTGATATTTAGGGTTTGACATCTTATAAGAGTCTTTCTATTAGTGCTACGTATTACCGAACCTTTTTCAACTTTACATGCCGGTAAAATTTTTATTGAATTATTGTTATTGTATTGATATTATTGTTGTTGTCCAAAGTATGAATTTAGTCAAATCAGATTTGATATGAGAAAATCTTGCATACAAAAATGATAGAAGAATGCTACTGTAATCAATACAGACCTGAGACCTGGCATAATTGTCACGAACAGACTGGTTCCAGGCATTGTACAGGCATGGATCAAATAAGCATGCTTTTGTGCAAGAGTTTGTTTGTAACTTTAAAGGGTGATTCATGGAGTCAAAAGTTCTTGATAAGGCAACAGATGTTGAGAAAGGTCCCATCATTTCCTATTTTTTCTTACAATGTAGGCAAGATCTCTGAATGAAAGTCCTCTTGACCCAGACTTTCATGGCTGAAACTAAGAAACAGGTTTTCATGCCCCATTATTGTCTAGCGTGCTTTAACATTTTATGTTGGCAATCTGTTCAAAAAGGTCTACGTCGATCCTGGTTTAGGTCGATCCGAAGCTTAATTAAAAAAAATGATATCATTTTGTTTAGAATAATTGAGCCTCGGTAAGCCTACTTCTAAACTCAATTACAACAAACGTTATTTACTGAATAGGGTAAATTTTAATTTATCAAAAATATGTTGTGATGGTTATAATATAGTGTCCCCAACAAACGCTGGGCATAGTATAAGATAAATCTCTGCCCATCAAAGCTGTCACGGCGCATGAAAATGACCTCAAAGCCGAAGCACATGTAAAGGTCGTACATTTTCAACTGATTCAGATGTACGAATCCATGTTATGTTGTAACAGGGACCTTGAGGGTGGGCGTTGAAGCAATCGGTAAAATCATAAGTTTAAGTTACAAAGACAGTCTTTTTATGCTTAAAAAACATAGTTTTTGTATAAAATATAAAAAAACTGCATATCTTGTATTTAAAATAGAATTTTAATTAATATTAAAATATATAATAATAATAATAATAAATTTGCCCAAAGTATACAAAGTGGACAATTAATTAATTAATGTCCCACAAATTGAAAATAAGGAAAAAAAAAAGGAATTGATAAGTAAGAGTGGTCTAATTAGTTTCAACTCCTCACTTAAAGCTCTTCTTTATAAGAAGTCTTGAGTTTGACTCATCACAAAAGGAAGAAAGGAGAAATTTTCCTTGTTGATGATCCTCTAACTCCTCGGCATGCTCATTAGTCGGATCAATTGCGGACGTCTTGTTTTCAGTGACAATGTGTGAGTTGGACCTACTAAAAAACTTGGAGTTGATGGGAACATGATGCTGAGCAGAGTCATTGATCAATTAGCAGATAATCAATCAGAATCAGTATATGACGATTCCTTGTGTACAGGTTATATAAGAACCTGAAAAACTTTAAAGTTTCAGATTTATCTCCTTTAAAACTCTTAAAGCAGAATCTTAAAGACTTCATATTAGTCTAATAAAACTAAAATATCTAACGTATAAAAAAATAGAAGAAAAGGAGTTTTGAACTCAAATTTTTTGTGCCACCAACTCTATTTTAAAATTCTAAACGACTATTGTTGATGGTCCTGGTCCCATGACTATAATGATGATTCTGACCTCAAGAGTAAACACTATCATGTGTTATCATAAGTTCAATTATTGCACGTATTCTGTCAACTATCCACTAAAATAAACTTTAATATTAGTTTGGACATGGATGATCATATTTTAAAAATTCATTAATTTTTTTTAAACTAAGTGATTTTTTATAATCTTAACTACTCAATTTAAAATAATATTTCTGTTAATATTTACTAATTTGACTAATAAAATTTAATGTTTTCAAAATTGGATAAGAATTTAAACCTATAAGATAAGAGATTTAAGGTTTAAAAGGTTCAACCGGCATTAGAAAATCATAAAACTTGTTAAAGATTGAATAAAATTGAAAAATAATTAAAAATTTGTCTTTACTTATCAAAAAATTTAAATTTTAATTAAAAAATAAAATGTTAAAGGAAAATTAATTAGTCTATCTTTTATTTATAAAAATAATTAATTTACAAAAATTATTCAATTAATTAATAAACAAATCTATTAAACTAAATCAAACTGAAAAATAAAAATTGAACTTAAAATTTAGTTGATTCAAATTTTCATAAATTAAATAAGAAAATCACTATTTTTGTGTTATTGTAAAACAACAGCAATTTTTCATTTTCATTTGTTTAATTACACGTAGTTAAATTTCATTAAATTCCCGATCGATGAGAAATTTGTTTATCCGCTAATCAAGTTAATGTACTCAGTACACAATGCTCTCTGCTTTTCAGGGGTCTAAAGGGGGTTGTATAATGTACAAAATCTTCTCTTTATATTTTTATAAAGAGACTATTTATATGACTTAAACTTATAAAGAGACTTTTTTCTTTTTAGTTCTTGTTTCATATCTTCTTTAGTTCTATTTTATTTTATTTATTTACTTGTTTCATTATTATTAAGTATTTATTATTAGTATCATTAATATTATTATTTGTTTGTTTTTATGCATTTATGTATTTAATTTTATTTATTTATTTCTTTTAGTTTTATTTATTTCCTCTTTTAACCTGCATTACTTATTTGTATTTTTTTGTATTATTACTATACCACTTTTTTTTTCATGTTGTAATCGCATGTGGGTCTACTGGAAACAACCTCTTTATTCTACAGGGGTAAGACTGCATATTACCAGACCTCTCCAGACTCCACTTTATTGTGGAATTTCGGACTGGGTAATGATGGTGATAATAAAGACTTTTTTCATTACTTGAACGTGTAACGTTATAGTCACAAAAAAACAACTAGTCAAGTTGCTCTAAGGCTAAACCACTTATTGAAAGTTAAATTTCATTAAATCCTCGATCAATGAGAAATTTATGCATCAGCTAATCAAGTTAATGTACCCAGTATATAAGGCTCCTCGCTTTGCGGGAGTCTGAGAAGGCTCATATAATGTACGTAATATTTTCTTTGTATTTTTATAAAAAGGCTATTTATGTGACTTGAACCTGAAATTATATAATCACAATGAGCAATTTTACTAGTTGCTCCAATACTAAACCACTAATCAAATGCTTAATTTCATAAAATCCCTGATCGATGAGAAATTTGTATATCCACTAATTAATTTAACGTACCTAGTGTACAAGGTTTTCCCTTTTGCGAAAATATGAGGAGGGTCATATAATATATGTAGCATTCCCTTTATATTTTTATAAAGAGACGATTTATGTGACTTTAAACTGTGACGTTATGATAACAAAAGAGCAACTTTACCGGTTGTTCTAAGCTTAAACTGCTAATCTAAATGTTAAATCACACGAAAGAGAAAGGAAAAATTACATGAGAAAAAGGAAAACTCATTTTCTTACTCTAATTCGATTTGTTCGTAAAAAATTTAAAGACCTTGAATTTTAAATAAAGTATATTTAAAGGTAAACTTGGTTTAAAATTATTATGTAAGGACGGTATTTTGTACTAGACAAGTTTTATACGATAGGTTCAAACAAGAGAACATAGGTAGGAGAATTCAAACATAGGACCTTTTGGTCTCATGCCTGCCACTCCACCAACTCAATCATTCCCTAACGGGCGAATCAAAATGCTTATATATATATTCTAAAAATAAAAATACAATAAATGTACATTTTTAATATATTGATTTGAGTTTATTTAAATTGATTTCATATAAATAAAATTAAACTCAATATAATCAACAAATTTAAAATTTTCAATTATATTCAAAGCAAAAATGAGTTTTAAATTTTAACATATTTATCAAAATTCAGTTGAAACATTTAAACTGAAAATTAGGCTGCCCATTTGAAGGATTAAAACGTAATTGGATAGATCAAGCTTGTCCTCTTTACAATTTTTCTTATTCAAAGCATGGTACAAACACCCAGGTAACATAAACGAGGAGCTATTCAATCTGATCTTTTCGAATCTGACAAAACTGTTCAACACAAACAAGAACCCTAGTTACAGTCCTCGAAAAACATAATCAAATGATTTCGCAGGTTCGAAAGTTGTTGGTTTTAGACACTGATCCGCGAAAGGTGAGCAGTTTTTCAACAATACTGTCCGTTCTAAACACATGTAATAAATTTTCTTCGCGTCTGCCGCCAATACGTCTCGTCGTTTAGTCAACATCCAATTTAGTAGTTGGACTAAGAGATAACACGGGAGGTGTACTATATTACTACTGCTGTCTAACTACTCAATTGGATGTTGACTAAACGACGCAGTACACCTCCCAATTTGTTTTAAAAAAATTAATATTCCAATTTATTTATTTTTATCTCTATTAAAATTGCCAATATGTTTATTATAATTAGTCAAAACATAAATTAAAATTTTATACCATAGGGAGATGTGATTTGACTTATTAAGATATTATAATTATTTGCAATGTTTTAAAAATATATTAAAATTTAAATTAGTAATACAAAAAGTTTATAAGGTTCGACTGAAATTAGACAGTTATAAAATAAATTAAAGGAAAAAATTAAAAATTTTGAAATATGGTTAAAAGAGATTATTTTTATTTATTAAAAATTTGAAATTAAATTAAAAAAAAGACTGTTAAATAAAAATTAGTCGATTTATTTTAATTTTTAAGAATTTATTAATTTACAAAAATAGAAAGATTAATTAATAAATTAAACGATTTTAATTAACAAGAATCATTGAAATAATTGAATCATTCAAAATTTGTAGAGTTGAACCGGTTGAACTGATTGATTTTTTAATCATTAATTATTTGATGTTAAATATATTTTTTTTAAACGGAGACACCTGTAGTCTATATCTTTTGGATGTATACTGAGCAAATTTTCGGATTGACATAATAGCCTGCAAATTATATTAATCAGGTATTCCACACTAGACAAGTGTTGTGCGAGAGGCTTGATCGAGAAAACTTAGGTAAAAGATTTGAACATAAATTTTTTTGACTCTATGCCTTTACTCTACTAATTCGTTCATCCTTTAAAAAGCTGATATTAAATATATTATTAACTAGATACTAAATATAATAATAAAATTGAGAATGTAATAAAATAAGTAAGATAATTATTATATAGTCAACTTTTTCAATAATTTAATGTTAAATACTTAAAAAATTCCAACTCGTTTATTATTTAAATTTTAATAAATGTATTTGTATAAGAAAGTTTATTAATTTACGGGGAGCGGGTCCCACTCTTTTTCCTGGGTGGCGTTGGGTAGCGTGCAGAGACGAGGACTTTGGCGTTGCGGTGGTGAGTGCTAAAGTGAGCCTTAAGGCTGTGGGGGTTAGGTTTAGCATTTAACAGGACCGAGGTTCCCGATAGGGTCCAGACAGGCTTGTTTTGGAAATGGGACAAAATTTTGGCTTATTTACCATTTTATGGGATTTCGTATTTTATTTATTTATTTATTCTCTTTTTATGTGTATAGTAATAAAATTAATAATAGTAAAAATATAAAAATTACACGTGTGGGAAGGGCAGTGTACTTGGCAGACATCATTAACCGTGTCTGTCTCTTTTAACCAACTGTAATTTTATTTTTCTTAGTAATTCATGTTGTCTTTCTTTTTTCAGGTGACTTACCGTTTCAATTACAATGGCTCTTGAGTGAAATGCAAGCTAAATGGTTTTGAATTTGAATGGAAAAAGGTCATGCAAAAGAACATAAAAAGAGAAGGTAAAAAGAGGAGAAGAATCTTAGTACAACAACGTAAACAAAAAAACTCAACAACAATTATGCTAAGACCCACAATCGGAAGAAGTTTAGTAATATGTAACTTTATTCTTAACTTATAGACAATTTATTTATAAATGACCCACATAAATAACAAGGCAATTTATTTTTAGTTCAATTGCCAACATCGATCACTTAATCTGAGGGGTTCAACGGGCAACAACTCTCGTGCAATGGAAACTCAAGTGAGTAATATCTTCAACAGGAGGCCCAACGAGCAACACCCTTAATGGAGGGCCAAATAAATAACATCCCCAGCAAATAAAACCCTCTACTGGCCCAAGCTCTTACAATGATTGTAACAACGCAGCATGTAATTGAACCTGAGACTTAACGCACGTCAAGCCTCGCCAGCCCTCGAGGACATTTTTTTTCTAATTCTTAGATAAAGTTTATGCTAATGATTTATATTTAAATTTAGGATAATTAATTTGAGCTCCTGTGAGGTTTTTGTTTATTAAAATTTTAATATAATATTATCTTCTTTAATTATTTGAAAATATTATAATCAAAATGATAAAACGAATTGAGTTCGATCTAATTTATTTTGTGCGTAATATATAATTTACATAATTTAATATTTATTCTATATTTTATAATATATTAAATGTATATATTAAAAATATCAATTATAATAAAATTGGAAATTATCACCCTTTGTAATATATTAAATGTATATATTATAAATATCAGTCATAATAAAATCGAAAATCATCACCCTTTTTCAGAAGAAACCCCGATGAACGTGAGGTACGGAGAAATTTACAAGTATGCAATTTTATCCTTAATTGATAAAAAGATTGTTTTTGATAGATTTATATAAAAAATTAAATAATAATAAAAATAAATATTAAGGAATAAAATAATTTTCTATGAAACTTTAATTCAAATTTTGTTTCAAAAATTAAACATCTAAGCGGGTTATGAAAGCAATGCAAAAATCTTTTCTTTCTTTCTTTTTTTACTTTTTTTGGAGTTTCCACTTTTGGAGATTCTAAAGTGAAAAAAATCACCAACTTGACCTTTCCCTATTGTCCAATCCACCCATGAAAGATTCCATCACCGTTGATCTTAAGTGAAAAGAGGACAATCATAACAGGATGGTCCCCCCATTGATCCGTTGTGACCACGTAACCTTGTAGTCTTGCAGACTCGCACACCTGATCCATCTGACTTAACGTGAATGTGCGTTTAGTAAAACGACAAAGCTAAAAAGAAAGCTTACAAAATGTAAACCCATACTTAAAGCCTCCTTTGCCCTCGTACAAGCAAAAAGCACCCGCCATCCCTTGTTCAATTTAAATTATATTATATATTTTTAAAAATTTTTTACTTTAAAACATTGCAAGCTTTTATGTGAAATCTTAAAATTTCAATTATGATTATTTTTATTTTTTAATAAAAAATAATCTCCTAATTTAACATTTTAAAATTTTAGATTAATATATATTTTTCTTATACATAAATTAATCACATAATATCAAAATCAATAATTCAAATAATTAACTTCTTATTGAATTTAGAATTTAGCATTTTTTTTTGCAACAACGACAATTCAATAAAAATTCTACTAATAAGCGGGGCTAAGAAGATTAGATAGTACGTAACCTTACTCCTAACTAAGAATGAGGAACTATAAAATTGGACTATAATTAGAACCATATGAGATGTGATTCCGACTTGTATTGTTTCTAAAAATTAGGAAAATAATCAAATTAGTTATTTATTTTTATTAATTTTCCATTAAATTTGTTTTTGTTAAATAAATTATAAACTTATTAATTAGACATAATTCTTACTTCTGTTTCCATGCTTGATTACGATTGAATAATAATATGTAATATCATAAAATTGCAATTTAAAAGCAGTATTTTTATAAGTTAAGAATACGATTGCGTATTATTGGACCTCTTCAAATTTGATGTATCAACTAAATTTCTATTGAATTGTTGTTTAGTATCATAAAATTGCAACATAAAATTTGAATATAGTTATAACTATTATCGGTATAATTTCAACTTGTATTTTTACTAAAATATAGGAAAATATTTATTTAAATTTATTAATTTTATTAAATGAATAAAAATGTTATTAATTAGGTATAATTAATCCTTGTTAGAGGAATTAAAAATATGTTAATATAAATTTAATACTTAAAAACATGTTTTTAGTAGAGTGGTAATGCGCTTCTATCCTTAACCAAGATCTCGAGTTCAAACCTTAAGAATGAAGTCGCTTTAAAACTCACAAGGGAGAGCTTTACCACTCACAAAAGGTCTTATTTGACTCAAATTCGGATTAGTCGGTTGCCGATGTATCACCGGATACCAAGTAATTTTCACCCCAAAAAAACACCTTTTTAATGCAAAATAAAAATTTTAAAATACTAAATTAACTTCTTAATTAAAAGATTTTTTTAATTCGACTTTTAAAAAATATGATATATTAATTAAGAGTATGGTCGAGTGGCATTTCCGAAGTTTGTTACATGTCCAAGCCCATTTTTTACGTGATCGACGGCGATCAATAAAAGCCAAATCTGCTAAAAATCTGTATGGTAATTTGCGAACCTCAAAATATTATTTTATGTAATTTATTTAAAGTTTTGGACTTTAATGTTATTCTTAATAATAAGAAAAATCTGTTTTCTCTTTAAAACATTTCTATATAATAAAACTAGTCTCTCTCGCTCTCTTTCACTCGCTACAGCCTCCAAAGCTGATCAGTGATCGCATTTTGAGGTCTCAAAACGCTGTGTCTGGTAGTCTTGTTCTACTGTTTTGTGTCTTTCTTCTTCACAATACGTCGATTTGTGTTATCTCTAAACACATTGTCTTCAGGTATTCCTTTGTTTTTGTTCTGTTGTTTAGTGTTTGGTTGGTGTGAAAATTTGGAGCGAAGAGTGAAACGAGTTAAGTGTTTTGAACATGTTTTTGGATCTATCGAAATGGGTTTTGGTTTTCTTCTGCTGTTCGCCAGAGTTCTGTTTCTTTTTTTGATATCGTGAAGTCAAGCTGTTTTTGAGCTAAGATGTTTGTTTCTATAAGTGGTGGGTAAAATTTTTAAATCATTTTGTGTTGACGGAATCTTGTTGGTTTTTCTTGTTTCTTTCTTTACATTTTCCTGGAGGCCAAACTGGCTTTTGTTTTCTTTCTCTTTTGTTTCCTCAATGGAAGTTTGTTAAGCTTGCTCTAACATATGTAACTGTATTTTTTATGTAAAAATCTTGTCCTGTTTTTTAATAATTTACTCTGATTTGCAGGAAAGAAGTTAATTTGTTCTTATTCTAAACAGGGTATGGGGTTTGAGACGTAGGAGAGCTTATTTGAATTTAGAATGCGGAATGGTGATGATTCTGTTGTCAAATCCTGTTCTCTCAGAGGCCGTTTGTGTGTGATTTGATTCGTTTTGTTTGGATACAAGAGGGAAGAGAATCTGTGCGAGGCATAGCTCATCTGGGACTTTAAAAAGTTCACTTTTTGGAGCTGTTCCTTTCACCAGTTTGACTCTTCGATTTGAAGGCTCAGAGAAAAAGCAGAGATGATGATTGTAGATTGTAATGTCTAGTTTCGGTGGGTGGTGTCTTTTTCACAATTTGCCAAACAGAGTGTAAAGAATTGATTTTTAAGCAAGTTTGAGCCAGTCGAATCAGTTTCTTGCTTTTTGAGCGAAAAGTTGTTCTGGATCTTGAAGATTTTTGGTGTACAATCAGAGAATCAAGCAGGTAGAGAGAGAAAAATTAAGGGCAAGTAGTGGATTGGATTTGTTTTCTGCCAGTTATAGTTGGAGGATGTTGTTGAACTGGTGAAAAAGTTCTTGTCCATGAATTTGTTGTCTGCTTTTGCTACGACCGAGTGTAGTTTTATTGTCTTCTGTACATGTCTTTGATCCAACATGGTGGGGGCAGATAAATAATTGAGAGCAATGTCTCTGTGTCGTATGCCCATGTTTATGTTGTGGCCTCTATTATTGTAGTGGCTTTGATGGGATTTTGAGCATTTGGCTTGTTAGAAGTAAAAGAAAGATTGTGATACGTTTTGGCACTGATACTTTTGGTGGTGGTGGTGATGAGTAGAGAACAGAAGCGAGGGAAGCAAGAGAAAGGCGGCTCTGATGTCGCCGATAAGGTTGTTGTTGTCGCTGTTAAGGCATCTAAGGAAATTCCTAAGACTGCTTTGGTGTGGGCTTTGACTCATGTTGTGCAACCTGGGGACTGCATTACTCTGCTCGTGGTTGTCCCTTCACAAAGTTCAGGTACCATTTTTGATCTTTTTGACTTTGCTCCACCGGCTTGTCAAAGTTTGAATCGTAAATGTTGGCTTAGAAACTCATCTTTTGTTCTTGTTTCTGTTCTCTTGTTAAGTTATGATTTATGAAAGATCAGTTGAGAAAAAGATCCATGCTTTATTAGATATGCAGGATACTGACATCTGCTTGTTTCCCTCAATTCTTCAGGCCGAAGGTTATGGGGCTTCCCAAGATTTGCTGGGGACTGTGCAAGTGGTCACCGAAAGTCTAACTCAGGAGCAACCTCAGAGCAGAAAGGTGATATTACTGATTCCTGCTCCCAGATGATCCTGCAGCTGCATGATGTTTATGACCCAAACAAGGTGAGTGCCTCAATTTATGCACTTGTGGATGCTGAAGGTTTTATATGTTAATCGTGATGCAGTTTTAAATTTTCATCAAATGTGGCAGATCAATGTGAAGATAAAGATTGTTTCTGGGTCACCTTCTGGGGCAGTAGCAACTGCAGCCAAGAAAGCTCAAGCCAATTGGGTTGTATTAGACAAGTAAATCACTTTCTGTGTAATCGATCTATACTTTCTAGAAGAATTTTTTGCCTCTTAAATTTATTAGTTATGTGTCTTCTTTCTTGTTAGTTCATTTTTGTTTTTGTGAAAATTTTACTTGCTTCTGATTTATTTGTTTTATTCATTTTCTGTTGCAGACAGCTGAAGAATGAGGAAAAATGCTGCATGGATGAGCTAGAATGCAACATTGTGGTTATGAAGCGCTCCCAGCCAAAAGTTCTCCGGCTGAATTTGATTGGATCTTCCAAAGAAGCTGACGTAGCTGTTCAATTGCCTTCTGAACTCAATGGTATTCCTGAGGAACAGTTGAAGGATAAGAATGATTCTTTAGATGCCATACAAGGACCAGTTGTGACCCCGACAAGTAGTCCGGATCTAGGGACACCATTTACTGCTACTGAAGCAGGGACTTCATCAGTGTCCAGTGATCCGGGAACTTCACCTTTCTTTGTTTCAGAAACAAACGGAGACCTCAAGAAAGAACAATCATTCGTAACCAAGGAAAGCAGGGGTCATGATGGATCTAGTTCAGACACTGAAAATGAAGATTTACCTTCAGCTTCTGCAAGTTTGAGATTTGAACCGTGGATAGGAGAATTTATTAGTTCCCAGATGCCCTCACATCAAATTGCTCAAGCATCAGCTGCCAAGGCTTTGTTGGACAAGTTCTCCAAACCTGATAACAAAACTGGAATCAAAATGCCTAGCTGTAGGAATAATTTAGACTTAGGCGGAGACGTGAGAGAAGCAATATCATTATCCAGAAATGCACCACCTGGTCCCCCTCCTTTGTGTTCAATATGCCAACATAAAGCACCAGTCTTTGGAAAACCTCCAAGGTGGTTTAGTTATGCTGAGTTGGAGCTTGCTACGGGCGGATTTTCGCAAGCTAATTTCTTGGCAGAGGGCGGCTTTGGATCCGTTCATAGAGGTGTATTGCCAGATGGCCAGGCAATTGCTGTCAAGCAGCACAAATTGGCTAGTTCCCAGGGGGATCTTGAATTTTGCTCTGAAGTGGAAGTCCTGAGCTGTGCTCAGCATCGGAATGTTGTTATGCTCATTGGATTCTGTATTGAGGACAAAAGAAGGTTATTGGTGTATGAATACATATGCAATGGATCCTTAGATTCTCATCTCTATGGTAATTCCTTTATTGTCCCTCCTAAGGAACTCAATACTTACATAGCAGATTTCTGTTATTGCTGAATATATGTGGTCGTTAAAGAAATTATGGTATTCTCAAGCCTCTTCATTACTTTAGAATAAACTGTAAACCTAGTTGTTTTCCTAACGTGGTATTCATTCAGTTGCAGGTGCATTAACGTAAATAATGTATTCATTGATTTCTCTTCATGATTCATGCACCTTTAATTGAAGTTGGACCTTTTTCATTTACAATTTACCAAGATATTTGGTTCATGTTTTAGGGAATCAGATGAAGCCATTAGAATGGTCTGCACGCCAGAAAATTGCTGTTGGAGCTGCTCGAGGATTACGATATCTTCATGAGGAATGCAGAGTGGGTTGCATTGTTCACCGTGATATGCGGCCCAATAACATCCTCATTACCCATGATTTTGAGCCACTTGTGAGATATTCTCTTTGTTTCTGCTCTAGTTCAAAGCAAATCCTTGAATGTTTTTGAGATATTCTCGATACAAAATGATCAGTATAGAAGGTTGTGCTATACTTGGAAATTTTCTACTTGATGTGCTTACAATCTTAAACTCTAGAAGCAACAAGTTTCATGTCCCTTTCAGAATTTCCTAAAACCTATTCAACTGCTTTTCAACTATATCAATGGAAGCTTAAGTTGTTAACCTCTGGGTTTTCATGATTTAGTTATGTTTTGTTTTGATAGGTAGGGGATTTTGGGCTGGCAAGGTGGCAGCCTGATGGAGATACTGGAGTTGAAACAAGAGTCATTGGAACATTTGGGTAACTTTTAATAGCAAAATTTGCTTAAAATTTGTTCTTTCCTTGCTTGGTTATAGGATTCGCATGAACATTCTGATGTCCTGTAGGTATTTGGCTCCAGAGTATGCTCAAAGTGGTCAAATTACGGAAAAAGCTGATGTTTATTCCTTTGGGGTGGTATTGGTTGAACTTGTTACAGGAAGAAAAGCAGTAGATCTTACCCGGCCCAAGGGTCAACAGTGCCTGACTGAATGGGTATAATTCATGAATGAGTTCAATATTTGCTCATTTTCTTTTATATCGACAAATGATTCCAATATAAGAGGTTTAGGGAAGAACTAGAAATATGTGGAGATAGCCTGTCTCATTTTCTAGGTTCAGCTCTTATATGACCTTTTTTTAATTGTTACAATTCTTGATCTGGGGCAGGCACGTCCTCTGCTTGAAGAATATGCAGTACATGATCTGATTGATCCAAGGTTGGAGAATCACTATTCTGAACAGGAGGTGTATTGTATGTTGCATGCCGCATCACTGTGTATAAGACGGGATCCCCATTCTAGGCCTCGAATGTCACAGGTAAAGACATTTTTAGCTGAAACGACTCTTATGGTTTGCTTGAGTAGCCAAGCAGTTTGTAATTCTTCACAAATATTAGGAGCAATTATTTCAGTAGGATCATTTTCTAATTCTCAGTACATGAATAGAAGTTGTGAGAATACAGTGGTTGACTTAGATTACAGACATGGAAAGAAATGACTAAGTTTAAGATTTCAGTAGAAGGGTTTGAATGTCCAACATTCTCACTTGGAACTCAATCCTGGAAGTTTAGAATAGTTTATACGGAAGCTCGAAAATTCAATGATATATTAACTATTTGTTTCTGTTCAGGTTCTTCGCATTCTAGAAGGTGACATGCTTATGGATGGCAACTACATGTCACCTGGTTATGACGTGGGGAGTCGGAGTGGCCGGATGTGGATAGAGCAGCAGCAACATTACAGCAGTCCTCTCTCGATCGAGGCATTTGAAGGGTTCAGTACGAAACTCTCGCTTGAGACACCAAGAGCTGCATTCTTGGATAGGGATAAGTTTAGGAAGATATCATGTCAAGACAATGCCTTAAAGAGCTAACCCATCCTGAACTATGGGATGCAGAAAATCTTCTGTTCATTTTGTATTCAATATATTTCCTTTTTGCCTTTAATATTTACGTTCAATGCCATCTTGATATTGGATTGTATAGTTGAAGAGAAAGAGGGGTAGTAATGCTCTGTAATTTTTCTGGTAAATCAATGAAGCTCTTCTATGTTTTGTGTCTCTCCCCCCATTTATTTATCAAGTATTTGGTTCTTAACTCATATTCTTTGATAGGACACAGAGGGCCAAAATCAGACAAAAAGGTCATCCTGAGATCTTGTCTTGTCTGAAGAAGCAAATAAGAGGAAAGCAAGCAGCCTAAAAGTATTAATGAGCGGTTCAAATTCAAAAATGAAAAAAAGAAGAAGATGAAGAAGAAACCCTCTTCTTATCATAATTAACTTTTTGAATTTCAAATGTCTAAAGGCAGATCCAATGAGTCCAGACATTGAATCTGATAACGACATGCTTCAGGGATCAGACGAAGGTTCATTTCCCCGTTGCAACGTAGAGACAACTTAACTTTGTTTGCTTCTTTCTGTATGTTATCCACAGGAGCAAATTGGTTTCTGTGCTTGTCTTATATACAACCTGGATTTAGAAGATGATGTTCAGAGACCCTGTCATGGAAATTGGTTGTCTGAGTTTGACTGCTCAATGAGGCAGTATCAAGATCACCTGCAGCTTTACCTGCATTGCCTGGATGAAGGGCAAACTCAAGACTTGTTTTGTTCAGTACTTGGTTTCATGATTCTCTGATCAGCCTTTCTTATCTCTGTCATGTGACTTAATAAGAAATCTAGGAACTCTTATATCCTGGTGGTTAATCTTGAAGAGGATGATTGGTTAAAAGTGGAGGCAAGTAGAGATCTGCAAACCTAACTTGGATCGAGTTATTCATTTAATTCTGAATTATTGGTTTATCAATAGATTATATAGAGCCACTAATAAGAATGTCAATGGGCCGAGCAGTGGCCAGTAGGTCGGTAGGATGGGCAGGCCCGTTGATGGGCTGATCGGCCTAGGCCACGCTTGGCCCGCCAATTGTTTAAAAAAAAAACTTCAAAACGACGTCGTTTTAAAAAAAATGGGTAGCTCACAGGCTGGATCGTAGCTCGCCAAGGCTGATTATGGTCAGCCCATGGCCCGGTTCTACGGGTCAATCTCGTGGTTCGGTCAGTCTGGGCCAAAAATGAGTCGGGTCGGACGGACCAGACCATTATTGACATCCCTAGCCACTATCGTGATTCTATAAGTAAAATATTTAAATTTTTGTTTAAATCACAGTTAATAAAAAACTCTAACTTGTACTACTAGTTCAATTGTAAAAATTTTGAATCAGTCATCTTTTCAGTTTTAAAAAAAAACCTTTAATTTCAATTATTTTAATAAATTTTCTTATTAAAAAATGACCGTTAATTTTTTTAATTAATAATTTTTATAAAGTAAAATAATTAATAATTTTCCTTTTAAGTGAACTTCAAATTCTTCTATGTGTAAGTATAATCTCTTTAAAGCATATTTTAAATTATTCAATTTTTAATCAATTTTATGACAATCTAATACCGATTAAATTTTTTAAACCTTAAATCTTTTATCTTACCAGTTTAATTTTCGGTGCAATTTTTAAAACATTGGTTAAACTTTTGAGTTAGATTTGTTCTAATTAAGTTCTTTTTATATTTAATATTTTTTAAAAGAGTTGATATTTTGAGTTTGACATGTTATAAATGAGTTAGACTTGAATTAATAGGCCTCAGGCCTGAGTTGCCCAGGCCCAGCTTGACGCGAGTCCTGACAACTATAATAAAAGCTACACGGCCTGAGGCCTGACAATTATAAAACAAACGACATTTTTTTGCAAAGAACATCATTTTTTTTATTTTTAATTTAAAGATTAAGTCTGAGATTGACTTAGGAGGAGGAGACCACTGCAGACCTGTAAAAAATTAGTAACCTAGTCGAAACCCCAGCCCAAATGACCATACCTGAAATAGGTCCAGCTCAAGAAGTAAACGCTCAAGCATCATCTCTGAAAACATAGCTGCATAAGCCTAGTAGAGTGATCAAAAAAATGGGCATCAGTGATATTCAAGAAATATCAAAACAAAGATAATATAACACTCTTCAGTGCCAATAGGTTGGGCCGGAGGAAGCTGGAGCCTGGCCTGAGCCTGACCAAGGCCTACTAGGCCCCACTCAAATTATTTTGTTAAAATTAAAACGTTAAAGTGACGACGTTTTGTTATTACTTATCGGACCTTAAGTCAGGTTCGACTCAGGCAGTCCGAGCCTAACTCAAAGTTCAAATTTTTAAAAAGTAGAACCGAATGTTCGACTGGAGACTCAACCAATGCAAGCTTGAGTGAGATAGTCCCAAACCGAGGTCTTATTATCGTCTCTAAACATAACTTAGGCATTGAATTTACCTCATTGACTTTTATCTTCTTCCCTAAAAATTTAAAATAAAATGATTAAATTATTTTAAGACACCAATTCAAATATGCATAATTGTAATTAATGTCAAAACAACCTTTCTATTATATAAGATAAGGTTACGTACTATCAAACTTCTTCGGATCTCGCAACTTAGCAAGATTACAATTGAGTGTTGATAATGATGTAATTGATAATTATAAGCAATATATTATTTATCTCATCGAGAATTGATTTCAATTATAACATTTTACGAGTTGATATCATACTTTTAAATATAATTCGAACCCTATAGGTATAATTTAACTAAAATTTACATTAAAATTTGACCTAAATTAAAAAAATAAAAATTTAAATAGAGAAAAATAATTTAAATTTTTTTAAAAACTACTAAATTCAAATTTATTTTAAAAATTTCAATGCTAATATCTTTTTTTTTTAATTATCATCCAAGTACCCTAACCAAGATGATTATATACTTGTTAAAACTACAAGTTTAACACCATGATGTCACTAATAATCCCCATAGTCGTACATTAGGAAGGATCCCTTACAACAACAATCATTTCAACTAATGATGCATTTGCTTCTCCTATCCGATTACATACAATAATTCAGAAATTAGCATCAACTAAGTAATGATGCATTTGCTTCTCCTATCACCTACCAGTCCAAGCAAACCCAAGTAGCCAAGACTAGACCAGTAGGTTTTCAACATTCAACAACCTCCATAAATAAAAGCAAAGAGAGAAGAAAGATCTCTGAAATTAGATCCACAAAAATTGGAATTGATCATCAATCTCAACTAACTAAAAAACCAGTAACTTCAATATAGTATTTGGAAACATGACACACTTAGAATGTAATGAAAGAACTGAGATTACGATAGATTATCAGACAAAATCTCATAATCAAGAAGAAGAAGGAGGAGGAGGAACACCAGTAGTCATCAAACCAGTAGATTCTTCATCCAAGAACAGATCATCAGTCTTCCTCATCATCCCATGAACCAAAACAACCACCACACCAATCAAAAGTGAGACCAACACGTTCAAGGTTACATGAGTCAACAACAACAACACTATAGTCAGTACCGACAAGACGATCAGCACCACACGGTCGTCGATCATGCGGCCGAAAACCACCAACGGCTCGTCACGTAAGAAGTAGAGAAAAAGCCACGCAGCCATCAGAACTATGAACACTATCAACGATACGGGGTGCCACAGAAGACTCAGGAAGAGTATCATGAGCACTATGATCGCGTAGTTCATGCGAAAGTAAGCCACGTTGGTCCTTACACGAGCTAGTGCTTCTTGGAAATTTGCAGGCAACTTAAAAGAATGAAAATCAAACATCACTTTCCATGGTCTGCGAGCTCCTAAACCAGCTTTGATACGTTCTTTGGCTCGAGATATGTACTCCAAGTTCGTTGAAACTCCAGGGGACGACGAGGTTGGTATGGACCCGTACGTTGTCATCTTCCTCCGGTGAGGCTCCCTTGGTGCTCGGAAGTGGCTCCGGTGATGTGGGTCGCCGTAAAGATTTTACCTTTGGGAGGTTTTGTTGTTGTTTGAAGAGGCGTGAGTTGTATGGCGTTAAAGAGAGAACGTGGAGAGATTGATGCAATGAGGTTGTTGTAAAGTACAGAAAACTATACTTATAAAGTGAATGTGGGAGGTTTGATCTCACATGTAGTAATGGGCTTGTAAAGTAATTAGATTTGATCTTGGCTCTAGTTTGTCGTGTTCTTCAGGAGCTTGAGATCCCTTAAACTTCGATTATAAACACCATTTGGCAGGTTTGATCTCACATATAGTAATGGGCTTGTAGAGTCATTAGATTTGATCTTGGCTCTAGTTTGTCGTGTTCTTCAGGAGCTTGAGATCCCTTAAACTTTGATTATAAACACCATTTAGCATACTTTTGATTGATTCACTGATCACTTCATTGTTGCTTGCTTAAAATAATGGCTTGAAGAATCATTCAAGGAAACCATGGATTATCCATCCATCCATCCATCCAACGGATCATAATCAAGGCAAGTTGCTTGGAAGATTTGATGATTAGACTGAAATCCTTGGGTTTATATGTATATCAGATATATGGATTGGGACCCTCTCAAAAGACAGAACTACCTACTCTTCAAACAAAGCACGGTTTGGATTATTGTAAGGATAAGACCACACTAAACTTGGTAGGGACGGCAATGATACAGAGACGGCTAAGGTTATAATACAATAGCTGGCCAGTTGGTGATAAGGGCACTGCTTCATTTTACTTGGAAACTTGAGCTAAACCCAACCTTTTCCCTACATTGCAAAAGCTTCGCACTGCACATGGCACTTACATGTGGCAGTAACCAAATTCTGGCCTCGAAAGCTTCATCAATGGCAATGGCATTCACCATAACCTCTGAGGTCAAGAGTGGCTTTGACATTTTTGATCTTTGGAGTGAGTTCCTATGCAATATAGTTTATTTTGACTTCTTGTGTGTTGTTTGGTAGTATTTGCATCATCTAAAGTTAATCAAGTTATGAACTTTTCTGTATCATTTGGCTGTACTGTCCCACTCTGGAATCTTTGATTGGAGTAATTATTACCATCCACCAAAAAGCTTGGGAAGAACCAAGCGAAAGAAAACAGGAAAGGGTACTCAATGTCGAATCATGACATTATGTCTGTCGCCTTCTTTATATATATTTCAAAATTTGTAATAAAAAATCTCAAATAAATTAAATTAGAACCTAAATTAATTCAATTCGATGAAATTATAGTTCAAACTGAAGTCCAATCACATCTCAATAGATTAATAATAATGACTTTTGAGTCTAAATTCAAAGTTATAGTTCAAATCAAAGTCTATCCAATTTTCCATTTTTGGTCAAATTTAAAAACTATTTATCAAACCAAATCTAATCCAAACTCGAACTTTCCTACCATCTCTAAATCAATATTTATTTATCATGCATTTCTTCAATTAGATTACTTGATATAGACATGGCTTGAACCACTTTGCTTTTGTAGATTCAAGTATGTCTCAATCCAACTTGGTCGAATGCCTTTCTGCTTTTCTCTGCAAAAGGGCTACTCCATTTTTGACTAACATGTTATGATGGCTGTAAAGTCAGTCTCATGGCTTCTTGTTCTCTTCTCCTAAGGCTCAAAAAGCATGTGAAACGACTCTTCTAATAAATTTTGTGAGGTTTTAGTTGAGGTCCTTATGGAAACGTGAATTGTTGAAGACAAAGTTTAAAACAATAGTATAGCCCTGTTCTAAGAGACTGGAAGGATTCAAGAAGAAAACCTCTTCAAAACGATTTCATCAGACTGATCGATGGAACGATACTTACAGCTCAAGATGTAGTGACCTAACAAACATTTTTGAAGAGTGTTGAGGTGCGGAAAAAGGCCGATGGGGGGAAGTAGCAAATCCAAAATTGAGAAGAGATTATTCCAAAGTACCAGAGAGGCCAGTTTTTGATGGCTTCACAGAGCAACCTGCAATCAATAGACAATTCAAGTGTAGCAGATTAGTTTTGTTCCCGATCAGATAGAACCAACCTTAGATGCAGGACCATTTTCTAGTTACAGTTCAGTTCATAACAGGACGGAGGGTGAAATGGCAATGAAGATGATGCAAGGAGCTACATTACGCATGTTATGTCCAACCAAAGGAACTAAAGGGCAACCTAATTAGGGCAAAGGCCATCTTATCACTTATTTAGAAGAAATCAGCCTGAATATGTACTTTGCAAGAAATGCATCAAACTCTAAAATGTTAACAGAACTTCCACAACATCTAGTAACATAACAATAGGCACCTCTGTCATGAGTAAAATTACCTTGATTCATTTCTGGAACCAACTTCTGAGCTCGGTGTTCTTAGTCTCCCTGACATGTATGGCGTAGGTGTTAAAGGAGAGTACCGAAGCTTAACATTGCCTGATAAAGTTCATGGGCCAGTTCCAAGAAGAAGACATTATGACCCCTGAATTCATCTTTTTGACAAAGGTTATTTAACTACCTGCAAAACATGAGAAATTGTTACAACAGATAAAAAAATAGCAACTTCAGCAGATGCAATAATAACAATGCAACAAAAATAAATATGCACTGAACTACTCCTATAAAGGCACCAAAAACTAGTTTATTCAGTGACTACAGCAGATAGCATTCCACATCCCATAAATTGTGGCCCATATCTCCATCACAGTAGTAGCTGCTATTGTTTCCACCCAAGGTCACATTGCACAATCAAATCCGTCCCTGGATGACATCTTTAAGGCTTCCTCCTATAGAAAAGGCCCTCAAAAGTTACGGCTATCCCTTCCTCGTAAAATTACAAAGCATACACTTCAGTCGAGCAATGCCTAGACAGTTAAACAACTGTAAGCCTTGTTATAAACATACTGACATACAATTCCTCTTCTCTGGAATCACTTTAGGCAGCATCCTCAAAGCATGAAGCCATCCTGGCAAGATCGATGTCCACTAACCATGATTAAGCAGGCACTGATTGTGTCATTTCATTACACAGGAACTTACACTGAAACAAGGCTCACAAATTAATACTAGCAACTATTATCATCCACGCAGGTCTGTTGTACTTAGTCTTCTCTAAGCAAAAAGCTTAATCTGAACGAGCGGAATTCATGTGAATTGTTCCACGTAACATACCCTTCAAAGAAGATTAGACTATAGAGATGGATGATAAAAACAGCAGCTCCATCCTCCATGTATTGCATAAAATATGCATTGCTGCACTTTGATGAAGTTCTCTACCCAGACATTTAATTCTCGTAGGAAAGAAAGTTATGGGGTTTCGTAACAACATTAACTGCAATCAAACAGAGACTTCACCTCCCCCTACAATTTTCATAAGCTATACGGAACTAATGGGTCTGATGGGTATCAAATAAATTTATTAAACAATTACAAAGCCTTCTGATCTCCATAGCAAGGTATCACTACTTGGTGACTCTCAAGCATCCCATATCCGTTCAAGTCTATTGCAAAAGCTTACACCTAGTTCTCGTTGACGTCTCAATAATGCAAAAGTCATGAGAATCAAGCATGAGACCTCCAACTATCCAACAAAAAATTGAACCTGCCAGATGCCATATACCGTCATCCTTGAAATGTGCAACAGTGACTAATATTTGCACGTACCTAATCACAGTTCTCAACTCAATTATAAAAAGCAACACCAAGCAGTCTATGGCTATCTTCACCTTTATCCAGAGTGACAATTTCGAAATTGATCCATCCCCAATTAATTGCAAAGTTTATCAACTAACTGCCCAAATAAGGCAGTACTAAAACTCTATTGGCTTCGCTATAATAGGTTCAAGTGAAAATCCATACAAAAGGCCAACCAACTAGAATTGGAACTGCAATGCTACAGCTCTCTAAAATCTGTAAACTGACCTATACAATCGTTTAATAACTAATATGATGAGGACAAAATATAAGCACTATAAATATCCCATTAGACAAAGTATGATGAAAAGGACAAAGTTTAGATCCAAGAAACCCATATAACAAAGACAAAATACTTGCCTATAATCTTTTAGTAGTCTGCCTCTCTTCCCATGGCACGTCTTTCATCTTCAGAAATTCCAAGCATTTTGATAGAAGAAGAAGCAACTTGTATTTCTGGAGATGAATGACTAATTTAACGATACGCTGAAAATACAAAGTCGAGAGATAGATCATGCTCTTTACAGGCATCCCCAACTTGCGAAAAGCTTGAAGCTGACTGAAATTTGACAGGGCAAATTGGAAATAATTTTAAATCCAGAATTATGGCACTAACTTTCCTCCATCCATCACAGAAACTTTGAAATGTTGAAAGAATGTCGTAGGTTCCTCCACATCTCACATCAAATAACGTACATACTGTCTACACTCTCCACTACTTTCACATGCTTATTTTCCACTCCGCAACCCTCTATTTTATCTATACAATACATCCAGATTCTCAGCTGGAGATATGATAAATGGTGGTGTGTCACAATCCCAAGAAATGTGGATAAGAGAACCACTTCTTATGAATGGCCTAAAATTTCTTTCATCCATAGTAGAAATATACAATATCGTGGACAATATTCACAAAACTTAGCACATCCCCACCATAATTTGTACAAATCATTGTACACATCAGAGCTGTCAAGGGCCAAACTTTAAGATTGAAAGAAACGAGCCATCAGAAGGAACTATACCTAATTTGTGCACTTCACTCGCGCACAAAATTTTTAAAAAAAGGCAATGCCCTATAGTGTATTTATATTCTCAAGAACAAATGACATATACCGTCGTAATCACTAAACGCACATGCACATCATTCTGATAAGTGCAGAAAATAGCTCACTTTATCTCAATAGCATGTTCCTTAAAGCATGTGTATCTTCCAATAATTCTCTAATCTGGAGTTTCAATGCTACAAAACTAAGGGGAACATAGAATGAGAAGCAGGCCCTGTAATTCATTATCAGCAGTAGTAGATCATTATTGCATAGGGCATTATATCTCCCATGTTTATACCATCTCCTTAACCTACAAATGTAACTTAGAAAATCTACATCTAAGAACCAAACTCCAAAATCGTATAATCATCACCTAAAAGCAACAACTACAATGACTAGCCCATCAAACATTGCTGACATCGCTCTTTATAGTAGACACAAAAGAAAGACTTCGCGACCTAGATATACAAAGTTTGTGTGTAGGCTGCATCGATGGAGATCACAACCAGCTTCTGACCTCCAGCAATATTAATGAAAGGAGGCAACAAGATTAATACACAACAGCAGAAAAACTTACTTTCTGCTGAGTTCCACATCTCAAACTTTTAGTTTGAAGATAGTGAATTGACTAAATATATCAGGACAAAGTGGAACAGAAAGAGTAAAGTACAAGGCATATAAACAGAACCGATAAGAATTGAAGTAACCACAAAATTATCTTTATTTCTCCTACCAAAGGAAAATGATAACCCTACCATGGCAGCTTAATTAGCATGTATTCAGATAAAGTATAACTAGTGTCATATGCACACAAATACAAAACACGCTTCTCGCCTTTGAAATTTTAAACTGGACAACAAGTTGCCTTAGGAAAAGCTTCAAATTTCTTGAACTTGAAAAGTAATAAACTCAACGACGAGGAATCCGTGACTTCTCCCATGAAGCAGGACCAGAACCATAAAGGGGACGCTTGTCAGGAGCACCCTAAAGAACATGGGAAAAAAGTAACAGAAACAGGAAAGGAAAAATGTCAAAATGCTATGGTCACTGATTAAAGAATCCAAAAATTACAGCGAATGAAGTACACCTACCACAGAAACACCATATCCATCCCCATATGGTGTAGGGAAACCCCCATCTGGAGTACTGAACTTCATTCCATATGGTCCACCTTAAGCCAAATCATACCAAGATAATGACGTCAAAAGCCAAATATGAAAAGTAGGGACAAATAAAACAAGGAAAAATCAATAAAGTATTCTGCATTGTCAAAATGTCAAACAAAACTAACATAAACTAGAATATAGCATATCAACGGAAAATACCAAGTGATTTGTTCCATTAAAAAGAAAAAGAAACTACGGTTAACATCTATAACTGATTAGTAAGTAAAACATGTATAGTGAATTCTAAGATAAGAATAAACAACATTTCAACACATTTTTCTACCACAATAAAGTCAAGAATTCCAAAGTCATAAAAGAGTTGTGTACCAGCACCCCAGGGTCGAGAATCTGCAGCAGCAAGGTCAGCGCGTAGCTTTTCAACCTCACGTGCCATGGAAACCAAGCTCTTCTCCATTGCCTGTCTCTGATCCATCAATTCGATGTTTCCTTTCTTTTCAAAATCAACGGCAGCTCTACAACATGTATGGTGTTTTTAGCATTTATGTACATAGCCCACTAAAACAACTATATTAAAAAAAAGAAGTTAAATCCCAGATCGCATTAAAATGGATATTTTTTCTTCTAAACAGCACAAACCTAGCACGCAGAAGCTCCTGACGCAAGCCATCAATCTCACTATGAAGTAGAGGAATCTGTTGGTTGTCATGTTGCAACCTTGCAACATCCTGCTTTAGGGTTTGAACTTGCCCAAGGAGTTCCTGCTTCAAGTTATTTAGCTTCTTAACCTCCGCTTGTAGCTTTATGACCTCACTCTTTAATGGCTCGGTTGCACGGAGGTCAGCTTCCAGCTTCAAACCCTTTTCAATAAGCTCCCTTGACCGCATTTCCTGTTCTGCACGGATTTCCCCAGTGACATGATTCATACGTCTAAGTTCCTCTTTAGCCGCACCAAGCTCTTGTTGAAGAGCCATTCGATCCTCAATCAGCCTGCGATTATCACCCAAAAGTCTCCTCATTTCAGCATGCTGCATTTCAAGCTCCTCCTCCAACAAAACAGGGTGAGGAGGTGGTTGTGGAAGAGGAGGGCCCCGAACAAAAGGCCTTTCAGAGGGAAATCCACGCCGGTCAACATAGGCTTCACGGGGAATTCGGTTTCTCCCTGCCATTATAGATAACTCTGCAAAACGATTTTACCTTCAAACTGACTACTTGATTTAGGATGCATTACCTATAGTATCCTAATGAACACTACCAGAATCCTATGAACTAACAACCTTAAACACACAAAGTCCCTCAACCCTTAACACAAAACTACACACGCATATTGTATACGCAAGTATAACCCATAAATGCCACACATCTATCATATTGAAGTACATCTACTTGGAACCCTAGAATCAAAATTATGCTTTCAATAGCCTAATAAAAAGCTTTTTCTGATCCAATTAACATTACAAGAACCATAACCACTCAAAACACATGCACAAAGTATCAAGGAAATAAACAAAAACATCGAACTGTCTCATCAAAACCCTAAAAATCTTAGCTTTGAAAACCAATTCTTCCAACTTCCTTTAACAAGATAAAATCCGATGCCAAAAAAGACGGAACATCAACATAGAAGAGATACATACCAAGGATTAAATTTACTGAATAAAGAGATAACAAAAAAACCCACAAACGGTTCTGATTTGGATTCGAAATTGAGAGGTTTAGGACAGATAGCGTTTTCTTTAATTCACCAATTTATACTTTGTAACATTAAGAGAGAGAGAGAGAGAAACATAGCTGAGTAGATTAAACGACGACGTTTTGACTCTACGCTATTGGGCTTTGTTGTTGCGTTGGGGTATTAACACGTTGTCCGTATCTTGCAAGTTATTAAGAAATTAAAGGTATGGACTTGGGCCGAAAATTGAACAATAACACTCATAATATATATGTTTTCTAATATTTTTAAAACTATTAAATAAGTAAGACAAGAGGTTTAAGATTTAGGTTGCATTTGAATCTGCAGTTGGATGGGGATAAGTACTTATCTACTGCAGTTTTCAAACGCAGTCACACGTTTGAATTTGCGGCCGATAACTACAGGTTGGAGAAAACTGCGGTGCCACCGCATAAATAGATAAGCAGAAAGGGAACTGCGGTAGGAAAATAGTTATGCAGTGAAAATTTTACCTTCCAATAATAACCTCATAATATTTTAGTATTTTTCATTATACACTTAATTAATAAAAGGAAGTTTTTGCCAATAGTATTTAAGTAAGGTGAAATATTTTATTTATTAAATTTATTTTATTTATATTTTCTTATTTTAATTTAATA